>JAXIVD010001204.1:0-95851 GCA_036785275.1 Cancer borealis
ATGATAATAATAATAATGTAATAAGAAAAAATAGTAAAAATGTAGTAGTTTTAGAGTAGTAGTAGTAGTAGTAGTAGAAATAGAAGTAATAGTAGTAGTAGTAGTAGAAGAAGAAGAAGAAGAAGAAGACTATGTTTGCGTTACATTAAAGAGACGTTTTCCAGTGCTTAAACGTTCTCTCTCTCTCTCTCTCTCTCTCTCTCTCTCTCTCTCTCTCTCTCTCTCTCTCTCTCTCTCTCTCTCTCTCTCTCTCTCTCTCTCTCTCTCTCTCTCTCATGAAGGACACAGGAGGAAGGACGCTGTGTGAGAGAGAGAGAGAGAGAGAGAGAGAGAGAGAGAGAGAGAGAGAGAGAGAGACAGAGAGAGAGAGAGAGGAAGTGTTACCCCTTTTGGGGCTTTCCGGTGAAAATTATAGTGTGTCTGTCCCTCAGATTACATGTGTACGTGATTTTATGACTGTTACTTTCACACACACACACACACACACACACACACACACACACACACACACACACACACACACACACACACACACACACACACACACACACACACACACACACACACACACTCAGGAGCACCCATTACTAAACACATTCCATCCACCCATCCACACATACATGCATACATACATACGCACATACATATATACGCAGTTCTCTTTGTGTGCGTATCACATCTCTCCGCACCACACACACACACACACACACACACACACACACACACACACACACACACACACACACACACACACACACACACACACACACACACACACACACACACACGCGCACTACAACAAATTATAATAAATAATGATAAAACATATTGCTCTATTCTTAATATTTCCGAAACAGCGATAGAACGGAAGAAGAGGACGAAGAGGAGGAGGAGGAGGAGGAGGAGGAAGAAGAGGAGGAGGAGGAGGAAGGAAAGAAGAGAAGCAAGAGGAATAGAAGTAGATTGAAAAATAAAACTGAAGAGATAAAAAAAATATATTAAAAAAATGTGATTCCCACCAAAAATATTAACTAACGAAACAAAATAAATAAACAAATAAATAAACAAACATTTAAATAAACAAACAACGTGGATTATTAGTGGGAATGGAAGGAATGTGAGGCTGGAATGGGAATGTGGGAATGGGAATGAGAATTGTGGGAATGTGCAGGTGGGAGGGTGTCTTCCTGGCCTTAAGTGCCCCGGGGCGAGAGAGAGAGAGAGAGAGAGAGAGAGAGAGAGAGAGAGAGAGAGAGAGAGAGAGAGAGAGAGAGAGAGAGAGAGAGAGAGAGAGAGAGAGAGAGAGAGAGAGAGAAGAAAAGTTGCAAACACAAAAGGAATTTAAATTATAAAAGGTTTGAAAAAAATACGAGATAAAGAACACAGACAGACAGACAGACAGACAGACAGACACACACACACACACACACACACACACACACACACACACACACACACACACACACACACACACACACACACACACACACACACACACACACACACACACACACACACACACACACACACATACACACACACACACACACACACACACACACACACACACACACACAGACAGACAAACAGACAGACAGACAGACAGACAGACAGACAGACAGACAGACAGACAGACAGACACACACACACACACACACACACACACACACACACACACACACACACACACACACACACACACACACACACACACACACACACACACACACATACACACACACACACAGACATACAATCAAACAGACAGACAGACAGACAGATAGATTCAATCACCAATTTACATTTCATTTCCTTCTATTACACCAAAGGTAATGATTTAATGGTAGTTTCTATTACCATACACCTTCCCTTCCCTACTACTACAACTACAACTACAACTACAACTACTACTACAACAACTACAACTACAACAACTACTATTACTACAGTTCAATGCATCCGTTACAGTAGCTTCTCAATGCTTTCCGAAAATATTGATTCATTGATCTTTTTGACAGAGTGAGGGGAAGGGGGTGAGGGGAGAGGGGAAGGGGTGAGGATGAGGGGAAGCGGGTGAGGGTGAGGGGAAGGGGGTGAGGGAAAAGGGAGAAAGGGTTAAGTATGGTGCGTTCTGGCTACACATACGAAGGGAAGAGTAAAGAGGAGATGAAGGGAACGTGAGGGGAAGTGAGGGGAAGGGATGAGGGTACGATTGAAGGGGTGAGGGGAGAGAAGGGAGGCGTAGAGGGAGTGAGGGGAGGTGAGGTTCCGGCTGAGTGGCTAGCTGGTATCGAGTGTGTGTTTTAACTGTATGTATTGTAGTAGTAGTTGTAGTAGTAGTAGTTGTTGTTGTTGTTGTAGTAGTAGTAGTAGTAGTAATGATAGTAATAATTTTAACTTAACTAACAAGATCAACGTGAATATACTGATAGAATATGTAAGAAAATAAAAAATTATGCAAATATATTCGCTTTCAATAACAGAGAGTGGAAATATAGCTAATTTAACTAACTAAAAGCACATCAGTAACACACACACACACACACACACACACACACACACACACACACACACACACACACACACACACACACACACACACACACACACACACACACACACACACACAAGGACGCACGCACAAAAAGGCAGAATACGCAACACTAAGCACACATAAAAAGCACGACGTGTATGCATATGTGTGTGTGTGTGTGTGTGTGTGTGTGTGTGTGTGTGTGTGTGTGTGTGTGTGTGTGTGTGTGTGTATGTGTGTGTGTGTTTGAATCCTCACCTCACCACATGTAATCACTCCTTCCTTTCATAACGACGCCTTGGAACACTCTTCAGATCCTTCAAATCACCACCACCACCACATTTCCTTCCTTTTCCCTTTTCCACCTCCTCCTCCTCAAACAGCAGCATTTCGCGCGCTTTTCTCCATATTTCTACGTTCCTTTAACCCGCTTGTATTGGTATTAATTTCAAGGAGTTTTTTTCTCTATCCACACACACACGCATGCATGGGTAACGCGGGTACTGCAATATCCACACGCCTTGTCCTCACCATCTCATGTTGCATACACTGAAGCCAGATAGCAAAACGAGCGCAATTTTACCTGTCTGCCAGATACTTCAATATACTCCTACCGCGCGCGCTTTACATATACTAACATGCGACTCCCTTTTAGAACCCTTATTATTATGTTTTTTCTAAGGGTATATTCACTCTTAAGGGTGTTTTGTTAGCTGTAGTTGGTGTTGAGTTTGTGATGATGGTCGGAAACGCGCGGAAAATCGTGTTAGACTGTCTGGAAGGAGGAAAATATTGTACTAATTGGTATCTGTGTTTTAGTCTCCGCCTTCTCTTGTGTTTGATTGGTGGATAAAACGACGCAGGCTCATGTACGCCTCTCTTTCCCGCCCACACACACACACACACACACACACTCCAGCGATTCCATAATAACGCACACGCATACTGGAATGCTTGCCTCCTGCTGTTCTTTACGTGTGTGTGTGTGTGTGTGTGTGTGTGTGTGTGTGTGTGTGTGTGTGTGTGTGTTTTCTACTGACTTTCTTGCTACCTGTGTGTGTGTGTGTGTTTTTTCCTACTGACTTTCTTGCTGTGTGTGTGTGTGTGTGTGTGTGTGTGTGTGTGTGTGTGTGTGTGTGTTTTCTACTGACTTTCTTGCTGCCTGTGTGTGTGTGTGTTTTCCTACTGACTTTCTTGCTGTGTGTGTGTGTGTGTGTGTGTGTGTGTGTGTGTGTGTGTGTGTGTGTGTGTGTGTGTGTGTGTGTGTGTGTGTGTGTGTGTGTGTGTGTGTGTGTGTGTGTGTGTGTGTGTGTGTTGTCGCCCATAGCAGTCAAGACAAACCAGGTTGATGAGAATATACGAGGCTTTGAGGGGAGTTGAGGGGACGCAACAATTGATAAAGTGCACCTCCATCTCTAATAAACCTTAAACCTAAAGGAACGACCAGCGTAGTATTTTCTCATATAAAAGCTTTTAGGATTTAGATTTTTATTACTCTCTCTCTCTCTCTCTCTCTCTCTCTCTCTCTCTCTCTCTCTCTCTCTCTCTCTCTCTCTCTCTCTCTCTCTCTCTCTCTCTCTCTCTCTCTCTCTCTCTCTCTCAGAAGATAGTAAATATACGTGGTTTTGCACTTACATTAAATTTGAAGGAAAGAAAAAAGATAGAAGAAACAAGTGAAAAAAGTATATAATGCATCCACTATGACACCTCATCTTCATTAACGTGTTTCATTATTTATGTCCCTGTCAGTATAATAACTTTGTTTTCTATGAGTATGTATTCATATCATGTATGTGTACATTATGTATAGTATGTACTACTTCATATTTATATCAATATTATCCGAGCAGTAGTTATGCAGAAATACTTATACATCAATATACAGTATTGAGCAATGTATATTAAAACTACAGAGAGCCCTGAATCAAAATTTAATTAAAAAACAACCTGATATGAAGTGGTCCCCACACAGCCGTGTGTGCTTGGTGGGTACAAAATGTTTTCTCTTGATTGCAGCCACTTAGCCTGGCGTTGTTTCTTTTCAGGAATCCTTTGAAAAGGCAGTCCTGGCTTCTGTTCACCTTTGTAGGTACAGCCATATACACAGCATGTGAACAGTCAAAACACGCTCCTGTGGTCGAAGCAGCCCTGTTTGTTTACAACGTGCTTGACCGGCAATATGGTGGATCCTGGGATGGTGACGTCGCATGCAAGGCCTCTATTGCTCATATTTGAAGTGAGTAAGGATAGAAATATGCTTTAACAGGTTGTATTTATAGGTGGTAATATTTATTGTTTCTATTGGTGGGTTATTCAAGTCATGTATGTGTCGTTATTTCGTTTACTTAAGATGTAAGTTTCCTATAATACAGGGGTTCCCAACCTTTTTGATGTCCCGCACCCCTAGAAAACTTTTAATATGTTCTTGCACCCCTAATAAAGTAATATCTCATATCAAGATTAAGTCAATTTATATTAAATTTGAGCAACAAATTTATTTAAGCTAATTTTTTTAATGATATGAAAAGCGGTGGTACAGTGGTCTAGCGCTCGGGTATGCGAGCCTAGGGTCCCGGGTTCGAATCCCCGTTATTCGCTGACCACTTTTCATTCTTTGATATCACCACCGAGTGACCAAAGAGTCAAAGACTACTCAAATTGGTGCCATACTGTCCTCAGACGGGACTTACTATGTTTATATGCGTCTGAGGCTGTAGTAGCAATTAGCCTTGCACGTTCTCAACATATTCAAGAGAACGTAAATATTTGAGGCGTCACTACAAACTAAAAATCTGAAAACCTACACCAAATAACAGACGAGACAAGTACATCTGTGCCTCTAGAAGCCTACTGGCGCCAACGGTTTATTAATATAGAAGAAAAAAAAAGTTGTTATAACAAACGACGTAAAAACGTTGAACGGGGTGTCAGTGTAATTCGAAAATTGCCAAAGCCAAGGTTTCACACCCCCTCGGAAATGTTATCTCGCATCCCCAGGGGGTGCGAGCACCCTAGGTTGGGAATTCCTGCTATAATAGATTAGAGGCCAAAAGTAACTCATGGCGTTTGAAGATACCGATGGACTCTCCTTCTACATTATACTTTGCTGCACAATGTGGGCTTAAGAAGGCCCTACATAACATAACCTCTTACCTACCGCCACAGCTTAAGGATCTCATGCCATCAATATATAACATTCTTTGAGGTGTTTGGGAAGTTGTAAGAAATTCCAGCTTTCCAGGCAATGCCAATAATCAATGGAATTTATCACCTGAAGACGTGTACGTGTAGGAAAAAAGAACATTATTCATTTTAAGAAAGATGTGATGAAATACTATCAAAAGACGGGATACAATTCTTGTTATTAGTTAAGGAAAGATTTAAGGATGGATGTATTGTATTAGGTCAGGGGAAACAATATTATTTGCTTGTGTATTTATTATTAGCTACTACATAAGAGTTCATTGTCAGTGTTTGATACTGAACCACCATAAATAAATAGATAAAATAAAGTAAATCCATAGAGATATCCTTAGAATAATGAGCAAAAAATTAATAGCAAATCATACTTTACAACAGATCCGCAGAAATCTCATAATACATAAAAACAAAAGCCGGAAAATATCACTATATATATACAACAAAACTAGTCATAAATAACCTTGCATAATATTCCTGCAACACTATTTGACCTTTACATTATTACATTTCCAGGAATTAAAAAAAAAAAAAAAAAAACATGAAGGGCCACCACCCAAGACCAAGACCGACACAACCAAGAAGCAAGGGAAATCTACACAACAAATACCTCGATATATATGTCCAAGAGGCTTCTATCCCTCACAGGTCGCCAGTATAGTAAGAAAATCAGGTTAGAGCGGCGTGGTAAGATGAGGAACTTAGTGTCGAGTGCTGCTGATGGTGCCCGAGGAGACGAGGCCCCACCGGCACCTCACCTGCCGCCTACCTGTCACACTCTAGACTCACCTGTCAAGTCCAAGTGTGATAAGAAGGAATACAGGTGAGTTGGATGTTCTTTTTGATATATTTTTACATCTTCACCTGAATGGCGTGTGGCTACGAAAGAAAATGGCGTCTGCACCTCGTCCAACCACTGACTTATGGTCATAGAAAACATTTGATAGATTCTGAATTAACAGAATATAATATAGAATAACATAACATAACCAAACCTTATAATATTTTTTGTGTGTATGTGTGTGTGTTATAGGTATTGATCGTTTTTGTTTTATTTATTTGTTCTTTATTGGTGTTTTTTGTGTTGGTTATGTTATCCTGTGTTCCTTGTTTTTGTTTTTTATGTTGATACTGTTATATATATTTTTCAACTTTACCTAACTACCACGTATAGTCTCCTAACTTCTACGTACAGTCTCCTAACTGCCACGTACAGTCTCCTAACTGCTACGTACAGTCTCCTAACTGCTACGTACAATATCCTAACTACTTCATCCAATCTCCTAACTAACTTATACAATTATTTCCTTATATAGTTTCCTTGCATGATTGTTGCTAATTGTTCATGTTATCATCGTCCATTTTCCTTTAGAGTTTAACAAGGTAAACTTTGCTCTTCCATTGTATTTCCATCTATTTTTCTAGGACTTAAGTACCACACTGAATAGAGTAGATCAATAATAGCAGACAGGAAGCCATTAGGGTGTGGTATAGACTATGTATGGTCTTGTAGAGGAAGCACCTAAACCACACACACACACACACACACACACACACACACACACACACACACACACACACACACACATACACTTACACTTACACACACAAAAGGGCAGGATTTCTAGCCTTCCACTCTGTCCGGGCTACAGTGTGAAAGGAGACGACACCAACTTGTTTCAGCAATACCCAGGATAAGAACCAAGGAATTTTTAGTTGTGAGGCAAATATACTAGCCATTACACCACCTAAAATAAGTTGTGGGTATGGTCCTTATTTTTTTTTATTTTTTTTTATTGTTTTATTATTATTTATTTTTTGTGTGTGTGTTTCAGGGTGATTAAGCTTGAGAATGGACTCACAGCACTGCTCGTGTCTGATATCAACAGGATCCAACACTCTAAGGAGGATGAAGACGAGGAAGGTTGGTGCAGCTCTTGTCTCTGTCCTGCAGTTGATAGTCTATGTTTTCTATATCTCCATCTGTCTGGATTTTATTTTCTATCATGTTTTCATCCTCATCTCATTTTTCTTTTAATTTAACTACTTTTCATACATTTATTTTTTGTTTCTAATGTGAACAATAACATTAATCTATTTAAAAACTTAGAAGTATTTGATCTGTGCAGGAATACTTTTCATTACTTTGCAATATAGATACTCACTAATAAAAATTTGAATAACTAATCTCTGTCTTTCATTTCCATAGATGATTCTGAAGAGTCTGATGAAGATATGGAGGAAGGAGAGTCAGAGGAGGAGACAGAAGATGAGGATGATGAGGAGGAAGACGATGAAGAAGGGAATGACTGTCGACCAAGGCCAACAGAAGTCACTAAGTATCTGGTAATTATCAACATTATCAAATCCATCACCATCTCTTATATTACCTTCTGTCTGTCACCACACCATCATTATCAACACCTCCTCTCCCTCCCTTAGCATCACCTTCCCCTCACCACCCATCTCCATCCTCCACACAGGCAGCAGCTTCCCTGACAGTAGGTGTGGGCAGCTTTGAAGACCCTGAACACATCCCTGGACTCATGCACTTCCTAGAGCACATGGTGTTCATGGGCTCGGAGAAATACCCGAAGGAGAACGACTTTGACTTCTTCATCACGGTATTATTGGTTTTTATTGTTGTTATTATTATTGTTATTTCGTGTAATTTAACTTTTTAAATTTGTATTTGTTCACTCTGTACCGTCAACAGAAGCATGGCGCACAGTATTGTTGGTTTTTATTATTATTATTATTATGTTCTTGTTTTATGTAATTCAACTTTTTTAACTTATATTTGTTCACTTTGTACCATCAACAGAAGCATGGCGGCCACGACAACGCCCACACAGACATGGAACACACCACCTTCTACTTTGAGGTGCAGGAACGTAATCTTGCTGGTGGTCTGGATAGGTTTGCACAGTTCTTCATCAGTCCACTTATGAAGCAGGAAGCCATGCAGAGGGAACGAGAGGCTGTGCACAGTGGTGAGTTATGTGTGTGTGTGTGTGTGTGTGTGTGTATGTATGTATGCGGGAGTTTATCAAGTTTAATTTATAGAGAAAAAAACACCTTTGTCTTCCAGTGTTTTCAAGGAGGTGCTAATCTATTCTACTTTATCCTAACCCGTAGAGTTCCAAATGGCACTTCCCGAGGACAGCTACAGGGTACAGCAGATCTTTGGGACATTAGCCGCAGAGGGACACCCAATGGGGAAGTTCACCTGGGGCAACGAGTCCACACTTAACACAGGCATCCCAGACGAGGCTTTGCACACCAAGTTACATGAGCTGCGTCTCAAGTATTACTCAGGACACTACATGACCTTAGCAGTGCAGGCCAGGCTCTCCCTCGATGACCTGCAGGAACTAGTTTGCAATATTTTCTCTCAGGTACGTGTGCGTGTGTGTGTATGTGTGGTTTTGTTAGAGTACCAGCACATCCTAACACATTACTGCACCCTAAAACTCATTAATTTATCCGTGCTATAACCTTTTGTATATCTAATTTATTCTATCACCAACATATGTATTAACTAACCTTAATGTTTCACCCACAGGTCCCTAACAACAAGCTGGCCAGACCTTCCTACACACAGCTGGAGTTTCCCTTCCCTAAAGAGAGGTTCCACTGCCTGTGTCGCGTCGTCCCCACCAAGGAGGAACACAGTGTGGAGGTGAACTGGGCCTTACCTTCCCTCTTTGAACACTACCAGACCAAACCTCTTCACTACATCTCACATCTACTAGGACACGAGGGCCAGGGATCCATTCTATCTTACCTCAAAAAGAAGTGAGTTGTATCTATCATTGGAACTGTTGTGTAAGTGATTGAAGGTGTTTAGTTATGGGTGTGTATATGTGCTTGTTTTTTTTGTTTTTGTTTTTCAGAGTGTGGGCGGTGGGACTGTACTCTGGTAATGATGAGTCTGGTTTTGAACACAACAGTACTTATGCCATTATGAGTATTAATGTTGACCTCACTGATGAAGGATTTAGAAACCTAGAGGAGGTGAGTGAAGGATGTGGAGTTTTATTAGTTAAACTTATTTATTTTATCTTTTATTTTTAATTTTATTTTGTCATTATGGTGAGATGTAATTTTTTTTCTTCTGTTCTACTTGTCATTCTCTTGTTTTTTATATCAGATTTTTTCTACATGCCTATTTCTTTCTTTAAACTATCTATTCCTATCTCATTTTTTGCCTTACATCTACTATTATTTCTGTATCTCATTACATCACATTAACTCACCATTGAATCGTAGTTATTCCTCACCACTTCCAAAACTAACACTAAACATAACTTCCTTCACATTTTTGCCTTTACTCCAAGTCACCTCCAGCACACAAACCACCTAACACTGTCTCCCTCCCTTAGGTGTTGTGCGTCATCTTCCAATACCTTGCTTCATATTTTTGCCCTTTCTCCAAGTCACCTCCAGCACACAAACCACCTAACACTGTCTCTCCCTCTTAGGTGTTGTGTGTCATCTTCCAATACCTTGCCATGATACGAGAGGTTGGTCCCGTCGAGAGGGTGTTCAGGGAGATCCAACAGATAGAGAAGCTAAAGTTTGATTACAACGAGGAAATGTCTACTGTGGAAAATGTTGAAAATTTATCCGAGGCGATGCAGCTGTACCCGCCAGCGCACTACCTCACCGGAGAGACACTTCACGAGCACTACAACCCTAAGGCAAGGCAAGGGAGGCGTGGAGGATACTCGCAAGGAAGTTACTAATGTGGTTTGATCTTGTTTATTGCAGTAGAAACAAGTGGAGTAAAGAGGTAGTGTGAAATTGCCTAACCTAACGTAATAAGTGGAATGGGGAGGTAGTATGGAATTGCCTAACCTAACCTAACCTAATAAGTGGAATGGGAAGGTAGTATGAAATTGCCTAACCTAACCTAACCTGTTTTTATTCCTGTTCTTGTTCAGGTATTAGAAAGAAGGAAGTGATTTAATATACCTTTTGTGATGTGACTGTATTTAGCAATCCATGTTTCTTAACTAACATGTAGTCTCTGGGTTTGAAGTATGCTATCAATAACAATAAAATAAAAAACAACAATAATAATAATAAAAAGATGGAGACATTTAGCTGAGGACTTCTTCATCTCTTTCTGATCTATATGTGTCATTACCTCTTCCTCTTCCTACAGATCATTAAGGAGTGTCTAGATGGTCTGCTGCCTGATAACTGCAACATCATCATCAGCTCCAAGACACAAGAGAACCTTTGTAAACAGACTGAAAAGTGGTTCGGCACCAAGAACTGTGTGGAGGGTAAGGGAGAGAGAGAGAGAGAGATAACATTAAAATATTCACCTCCCTTCCCCATCACAATACACTTTCCCGAGTCCTCCTTTCCTTCCCCAGAGATCCCGGCAGCCTGGAAGGAGCGATGGTCCAACCCTTCCATCAGTCCTGACCTCTTCATGCCCACCCCAAATCTCTTCATCCCGGACAAGTTTGACCTCCAGACCCCAGAGAAGGATGTGCCGGATTACCCCGAGCGTGTGGTGGTGGATGAGCGAGGAACGTTGTGGTTTAGGCAGGATGTTAAGTTCCAGCTGCCGAGGACGTACTGTTATGTGTATTTCCTCAATGATGTCACTATCAACTCACCAAGAATGTGAGTCAGCGAGTAGTAGTAGTAGTAGTATTTATTTATTTTATTTTATTTTATATATTTATTTATTTTTATTTATTTATTTATTTTTTTTATTATTATTATATATTTTTTGTAGGGTATGTTAGTCCTTTTTTTTCTTTTTCTTTTTTTCTTCTTTTTTTTCCCCCTTTCCTTTTTTCAACTATTTTCATTCCTTGAGTATGGGTTTCATTTGTATGAATTTTTATTTTTCTGCTCTTTGTCTCTTTTTGTGTATTATATATATAAGTATTTTTTATATTGGCTGCCGCTACATTTACATCATTGAATCCAATCCATAGTGTTGCTTTTATCTTCTTTATATAACCCAAGTCTGTGTAAGTATTTTCAGTTGTGTGTTGTGTATTTTTTTGCGTATTATATTTCTTTTTATATATATGTTTTGAGTTTAGTGTTGTGTTTTCAGGGCAGCATTGCAGGACCTGTTCTTGTCACTGTTCATGCACCAGGTGATGGAGGACGTATACCCGGCCACCATGGCTCAGTATGTGTACTCATTCTACACCGCCGACCAAGGACTCTTCCTCAAAGTTAATGGATTCAACCAAAAGCTGCCGGTGAGTTTTCTGCCCAAAGTAGTTAGCATTTTATTTTTTTATGCATTTTTCAGGCTTTAAAAACTTTAGTTATTTTAGCTCTTACCTGCCTTTCTTTACTATTATTATTATTATTGTTGAACCTTGTATCCCCTAGAATGTTAGTCATGTTTCCTGTGTTTATGTGGTAACAGCAAATTCTGGAGTTGTTGTTGCACAACATTGAGACCTTCGGTGAGAAGCTGGACGAGAAAACCTTCCAGGAGATGCGACAGGAACACATGAAAGGTTACTACAACGCTGTCCTCAAACCAGAGAAAGTCAGAAAGTAAGTCAACATTTCAACCCAAACTGGAATATTTACTTTATTTCTTAACCTTTGATCCATATTTAGATTTATAAAAGTTGACCCTAACCTTCCTTGACCTCTTCAGCGACCTGCGGCTCTCCATCCTGCAGGAGGTTCACTGGACATCCCTTCAGAAGCTTCAGGAGATCAAGACTGTCACTACTAAGGAACTACTGGAAGACTTTGTGCCGCACCTCCTTGCACCTAATAGTGTGCGCGTCCTGGTGCAAGTGAGTGTACACATAACGTGGTAGAAGAGAAAAGAAACTATTACTGATTATTTATAGAATGATAGTTTAGTTCTTGATTTATTTAATTGGACTGGAATGTGTTTTGGGTTCATGTAGGAATTAAAACCTTATATTCCACCATATCTTCACGTCATTACCTTCTTCAGTATAGAAATGTAAGCATGTTAGATGTGTATTGTTAGTGTGTTAATGGTATGAATGTGTAAAGGATGGTGTTGTTATGAAGAGGAGAGATGATTTGTTATTCGTTCACTGTTCTTCATTTGTTTGGTCTACAGGGGAACAACACGGTGAAGGAGGCCGAGGAGTTGTATGCGTTGGTGAAGAAACGATTACGTCCACCACCTGAAAAACCACTTAAAAAGGTAGCATTGATTTAAGTTTTATCTCTTTTTCATTCTCTCTCTCTCTCCCCCTCTCTCTCTCTCTCTCTCTCTCTCTCTCTCTCTCTCCAATATTATGTTTGTTTCCTTCCCTCCTTCCTTCCTTGTACTGTTTTCCTGATCATATAGCTAGATTCCAATATGTGCTGTTATACATTTTTTTCTTTCCTCTATAAATTTAGCACTTTATGGATACACTAATTAGTTATAAAGCACAAATTTCACATGATTCTAGTTTTTTGGCAACAAGCAGGATTTTTTGTGTTTTTGTTTTCCCTTAGCCAGTACCCTTTTAATGTAAAGAAAAAAAAATTAAACTCATCTTTCCACAGCTGTGTACGTATGAGCTTCCCAAAGATGCGTGGGCGGTGAGGACTAAGGCAACTAACCCAGCTAACACCAACAGCTCCATCATCAGCTATTACCAACACAACCAAGGAACACTCAAGCTGGAAGTTCTACACGAGTTTATTAACGTGAGTGTAAGGCGGTTTGATGATGCTATGTGGTTTTAGTGTATATTTATTGTTGTTATCCCTTGATTTGTTCCCTTGTAACCCTGATGCAGATGGTGATGGAGGGCCCAGTGTTCGACCAGCTGCGGACTAAGGAACAGCTGGGGTACCATGTCCACTGTACTAATCACAACACCTACGGCATCCTGGGTCTCTCTGTCACAGTCAACACACAGGCTAACAAATTCAGGTGTGTTCTGGTGCATTGTGTGGTGGGTGTAATGTGTACCAGTCTGGAAAATGTCAGTAGTTCATGTTTTGTTTTTATGTTTGAGGCTTAGAATCATATTAACATTGTGGTATTTCATTGTTAATAGTTCCTCTGTATCTCATCTTCCAGTCATTAAACTTTAGATCTGGTCCTTTTCTCCTTTGCATCCAGTGTCTCGCATGTTGACCAGAGGATTGAGGCGTTCCTGGAGGAGTTTCTGACAACAGTGAAGAACATGGGATCAGCGGAAGTGGCAGAGCTGAAGGAAACATTGATCAGTATGAAGCAAACTATTGACATCACTCTGAGGGAAGAGGTGGAACGCAACTGGAGTGAGATTACCCATGAGGAATATCTCTTTGATCGCCACAAAAAGCAGGTGGGTTGGGTTAATGTGCATTCTTACACCTTGCAAGTCTTTCCAATACTGTCACAGATTTCTTGTTTGGTGAAGGTCGGCAGAGGAAAAATTATTTGCTATCTACCTTCTCTTGTTTGATCACCTGTTTCCCTCAGGTTGACTTGATCCAGGAGGTCACTAAGGAGGTTGTAATTGAATGCCTCAGAGAGCTGCTGAGTGCCAAGGGGCCCAACTACAGGAAGCTGAGTGTACAGGTTGTAGGTGCCAGTGATCCTGAAGCTGGCACTCCCCCTTCACTGGATGCTTTGATAGGTCAGTGCCAGGCTGTTGTTCCATCACAAATATAATCACAAAAACTATTATTGTTACATCATAATTTTGCACTTGTAACTTCAGCAATGATGGAATCTTTTAACACATCTTTTTCAATCCTGGCAGGCAAGGAGACTGTTGTAGACGTGTTGGTGCCTGAGGAAGGAGAAGAGACCTGTGTCCCCAAAGAGCACTTCATCACAGACACCAGTGCCTTCAAGGAGAAACTCAAGCTGTTCCCGCCAACCAAGATCATGTAGTAGTAGTCCCAGGCAGTACTTTTAGTGTTAGTAAGGTGGGTGTAAAACTCCTCTCAGACATTCACTTGTTTTGTCTTTCTCACAATGGTTTTCCAGTGGTGAGGTGAATCCATGAAGAGGCTGTTGATTCATGCTGGTTTGTTTTTATATTAATGGTGTAAGAATGTAACCACTCACCAAACACACTACTCATTAAGTTCATTTTTATATATTTTACTCATTGAATGAATTGAGACAATAATTGCTGCTTTAGGGATGTTATTTCTACATTCACTCCACATTCAGTGTGAAGCGTTGTAACTGTTCAACACATTCATTCTTGTGCACCACTTTAATGAGCGCCTCAGTGCTGCAGTGGTTAGCACGTTTCACTACCAATCCGCTGGCCAGTTTGATCCCGGATGAGGGTAGTTGGCGCACACCTCATCCAGCTGTTCATCCTCCCAAATGGGTTGGTTGATCAATGGGTACCTAGGGTAACCTGGATGTCACAGTGGCTCTGTGTCCCGGGGTAATGGATTAATTTCCAACACAGCTTCAAAGGCCAATGTGATGGGAGATGAGCGCCCACACCCACACACACCTACAGTGTGTGCCAACACTTTACTTTTACCTTAATTTACTTTCTGAATTTTTAAGCCTTGAATGGTGTGAATTAATTATTTGTTATCATTATCACACTGTTGAAAGCCAGGCTCCATGTTTACATTGACAGTAGCTTGCTAAGCTGCATGATTGTGTTCAATGTTTTTGTATTTTATCTATCTCCCTCCTGCAGATCTCCTCTCTACCATACCTTCTGTTATTCTATTTATTTGTCTCCAAATTTCCAACCTTCAAATTATTACAGTTTGTTTCATCACTTGGTTGATGTGTTCACTCCCAAGTGTGTTCCTCAACTCCACCATTGTGTTGCCACGTCATGATGGCACTGCACTCACTACTAATACACACTTTGTCATCTCACTTCTGGCATTCCATTCCATTCCTTCGCCCATCAACACTTTAAACATTTAATTATTGTCTTCAATTCTACCTAGCTTACCAATTTTCCTAATTTTTTTAAGCCAGTGAGTGATGCATCAGAGACTAGACTATATAAGCAGGTGTGTGAATGTGTCTGCAGTTGTGTTGTGTAGATGTAGGATTGTGGTGTTCAACTGTGCTGGTGTTTTCAAGTAGAGTTTTGCCAATTCCATGCATCAGGGATATACATTGTGATGATGACACTGTGGTTTTTCACCTCTTAAGCAGCAGAAATATTTAGCACCAACCAAAAAACTAAGCATCACATTCTAATCATTGTCTTTTATTACATGTACAGCTTTTTCATTTTTTTTGTTAAGCTGATTATATGAGTACGTAAATAAAAACTCAGATTAAAAAAATAGTTTACTGAAAACCATTACTAAAGCTTTCATCCACCTTACCTAGTATTTACACCAAGGTTTACAAGACAAACCTTCAATACTGAATAAAAATGAGTGACTATTTCATCATGATACAACAGAACGGATGAAGGACGACCCAAGGATGTTATATAGAATGAATAACAGTTCCCATTCCTTGCTAGGGAAGAGGTAGATCACAGTAAATCACAAACTGGTATATTGTACAAGGCAGATCATTTAGCAGGGATACAAAACTTCACTGATTAGACTCTTTCCGAAAGCCACACAGCCGCCTTACACCCAGTCTTGATCACGTTACTCAAGGCCGTGTAAGCTGGTGCCTGTTCAGCGTCGTGTGCAAGGCCGGTGTCGTGGTGATCCATCTCGTCATCACGGAATTTCTGTATAACGGCAATTAGCTCCTTGTGGTCCTCCTCGCCTAGATTGATGAGTTCCCGGAGCTGTGAGTTGTAGTGGTCGGTGATAACGGACTCCACTGCCACTGTGCATGCCATCGCTGCCTCCCGCCCAAGTAGTGCCGTTCCTGCATCATGTGTGTGTAAGTAAGTGTAAATACATTGAGGGGGGATATAATTACATGATAAAAAGTATATATATATATATATATATATATATATATATATATATATATATATATATATATATATATATATATATATATATATATAAAAAGACCTGAGAACGTAAAATGTACTAGTTGTTCATTCCTTGCAACACCAACCTAACCTCAAACACCAGTACTGTCACCCGTAAGTGTACTGCATCAGAGCCAAACACTCACCCGCTCCCAGCATGAACCCGGCCACATTCCAGATAGGTAGTAGTGCTGTTGGCCGCACTCTATACTTAGGCACCAGCTCCTCAAACTTGGCCTTGTGTTCCTTCTCTTGATCCCACATATGTTGGATCACTGGACCAATGCTGGTCTTGCCTGGGTGAGGATGAGAATGAGGATAAGATGGCATGATATAAACCTTTAATATGTTGCTCGTACATTTGATATCTTATAAGTTGAAAGTGAACATTATGTTCAAATATGATTCTCAGATAGAGGTGGACAGGTAGACCCAAAATATCCATATCCACACACTCACCCAAGACTGCCATCTGCCCGGCATATATCCTATCAGCTCCCAGCTCCCCGGCATGATCCACACGTATGATCCGGTCAATGGTCTGCTTAGTGTGTGATGCTTTGGTGCTGTAGAGCCTAAGTTTATGCACCATAGGTGGGCGGTACATTGTTAACTGTAGAGATAGTCAGATAACTCGACCAGGTAAGACTGCTGTAGGTCTAAAAAAGAAAGTAAATGTAAGCTGTATACCATTTTAATAATAATAATATATACTTTATTTAGTCTTTTTTTGTATAATACAGAAAAGAAATTTGGATTGGGCTCTTACTTCTTTCTTAAGTAACATACTACTTATAAATCTACAATATATACATGTAAAATTACACTACAACACATTTTTAAGACTGTACACATATAAAACCTAGATATTATAACTTGTTGCTGAGGAGTATATTGTTTTATTACATTCAAGCTGTAGTGTTTGTAAATATATATGAAAGTGATGTAGATTTATTAACACTAATTTATGGATCTAATATAATAATGACGTTAGAATGGAATACATTTAAAACATCTGCAATATAGTTCTTAGTTAATGCTGGGATGAAAGAAATAATGGTCAGGGTAAATCTGTAATGAATCTAATTTATAACGAGTGGAGGGATAGATTGTGAAATGAGTTTTTATACGTTGAACAGCAAGATAGACAGACAGACAGGAAGTGATGTTGAAACTCTAGATAAACTTTACCAAACTAAACAATACAACACACGTTAATTTTTGCATCACCTCAACTTAACATTAAAGAAATTTCAAAGAACTTTTATATTTTCCCCTCCCTCTCCCCACAACCTCCCAATTTATACATACCTTATCTAACCTCCCCATAACCCCTTCTTTCATAAATATAACTTTCCTAAGCTCCCCAAAACCATCTTACATAATTTTAACCTTCCCAAAACCCCTTATATAATTTTAACCTCCCCAAAACCTCTCATATATAATTTCAACTTCACCAAAACCTCTCTAAACATAATTCTAACCTCCCCACAACCCCATCTTACATAATTTAACCTCCCCAAAACCCGTTACATCCTTCTAACCTCCTCAAACTCCTCTTATATAATTTCAACCTCCCCAAAACCCTCTTACATAAGTCTAACCTCCCCACAAACTTTCCATCATAAGTCTAACCTCCCAGGCTCCCACCACCTTACCACAAACCCTTTTTTACATAAGTTTAACCTGTAATCAACCTCACTGAATTATCAAGAAACTGGGAAAATTTATATATCTAATGAAAAAAAATTTTGGATATACAAATGCATTCTGTAAATAAAAATAAATAAATAAATAAATCACGTGAGGAATAGGTATAGGCAGAATTTTTTTTTTTTATATAAGCATGTAATGATAAGTATATTTAAATGATTGATTTCTTCCGTAATACTTGTTTAATATTAGTTATTTGGGAGTAAATATATAGAAAATAAGTGTTTCTGCCTTCTTTACATGTTTATATAATGCATATCAATGTGTTGTGGAAGTTACTTAACAAAACTAGAATATCTCATTATATACTTAATTTCACGTGTTATTCATGTATGTAGTATGCAAATAATTAATAACAATTAACACACGTATGCAACAGGAACAAGACAACACATAGCACACATCAAAAAGCATACAAAACGTTAAAAAAAATATATTGCACATCAGACAACTTTGAAAAAAAAATCACAGTGATATGTCAAAATAACATTATATCTTTCCTTTCCCATTCACTCACACCTTTTCACACTAATTACCTTGCTTTACTCTTCACCTGGATGGCTGTTTGATGTAATATTTCCCTCGTTGTTTCCTGTTAGCACATTTAACACACACGAGAAGCAACACACTCACACGAGGACACAAATAGCAGGAAAAATATAGAAAAAGAAACACACTGGCACCTCACCCGAACATAACACACTTATTTCACCCTTATTTACTTACTTCCACACTATTTCAAAGGGTTATTATACGTTTTTAAACCTCCTAGAACCGAAAAATGTGGTTATATTACGTATAAATAAGCGAGAATAGTCAAAATTAGAGTAAAATGGAAAATAACGCCAATAGATGGCTCTACTTGTCCATGTGTTCAAATATTTCCGTAGAAGTGTTCTGTTCTAACCTTCTGGTCTAATTTAAACCCATTTATCCACGTATCTAGCCCCTCCTGACCCTGGTGTGAGGAGGCACAGGGTTGACAAGGAGACAGAGAGGCCCACTGGAACCATAGGTGAGGCCAACATGCCACAAATTCCACCTTTTAATCACCCCCAGAAAGGTGTTCTGCTACATTATCTTCTGCGCAGACTCAACATGGCAGTCCTCAACACCCCTAGCAATGCCATGGAGAAAATCGATATATTTCCCCTCTCCCACAGTACCAATACACCGAGGAAATTTCACAGTGGCGTGTCCTGGAGTCCATCCCCAAGCCTTATTTCCCTGGACTTTCCTTACACCTCCAACTCGAGCCTGTGAGGTGAGGGGAAGAGGAAGATAAAGGAGGAGGAGGAGGTGCAGGAGGTGCAGGAATGGTGTGTCAGGACGCAGGTGAAATATGCGTACGCAGGCCCAGATTCCAGGCAGACTCCAGGCAGACTCTGGAACACCTAAAATCTGTCTCATTTGGGCCTGCTCAGTCCCGCCCCTTGCGCAAAATGTCTCTCAATTGTACATCTCCCACCCTCACCCCACTAGAGCTCTCAGAAAGGCTCTCTAAGGGTTGCTAGAGCCTTAGAAGAGAGCTCTGTGGGGATGCTATGGAGAGATATAGAGAGAGGAGGTCTGTTCCAGCCTCTTAGGGTTACCTTGGCTATCTTAGGGTTGTCTATGGGTGTTTTAGTGTTTTAAATATGTTATAGTTATCAGTAAGGCTGATTAAGGGTGACTACGGCCTTAAAAGTTAGCTCTGTGGGGATGCTGTGAAGAGATAGGGAGAGACAAGCTTTGTGTCAGCCTCTTAGGGTCTCTATATCTTTCTTAGAGCTCCATCAGAGTCTCTAAAGCTTATTAATATGATTATAACTATTTTTATTAAGGAGATCTAACTTATAATTGAAGTTAAGATAAGGAGCTCTAGTCTATCTTTTATTTTGATACTGCGTAGGTTATATTTGTGTTCCCCTGATACGTTAGAGCTTAGTTAGAGCTTATATATAACTTATAGAGTCATTGAGTAATGCATTTGTGGGATATTAATAAGTGTGGAAGTTATTACACCGTCTTAGTTTTCTTATCAGTGTGGATGGTTGTGATTTATGTTATCATTTATTCCCTAGAGTTCAGTTTCGTTTTGTTATAGTTAAGTTTCAGACTCCAAGTATTAGTTATGATAGTTAATATGTTTCGTGATTAAAGTATTCATGGGTGTAATTGTAGGTAAAATTGTGGGTTTCCTAATGTTTATAGAGTTGGTTGTTTGTCTATAATTGATACTATGCTCTACCACATAGCTCTATGTTAGGTTATAAATACATAATCATTATTTTTTATCCTTAGTTATGTACAAGTTCTCTATAAAGTTCATTAATGGCATAACTTATAACTTTTTTTGACATTAGTTAGGTTAGCCAAAAAACCACAAAATATTTCGTCTATGTTCATTTGTGGGTGTAATTTGACTATTTCAAATTCATTTCGGCCTAGCAGGAGTGAGATAGAGCTTTGATTAATATATTATCGTCATTACAAATCATATTGCATCATCTGTTAGCATCACACACTGACACGACTCTTCAAGGTCACTGGTGGTTAGGTTGGATCTGATATCAAAGGGGGTTTTAATTTTAATTTTAAGGTTGTGTAAACTTACTATGATTATTATTAACAGTCATAAAAACTTACTATCATGAATATTAACACTCATGAAATATTATCTGGTTGGAGTGTGTTAGGTTATTGTGAATTATGATTTAGTTATAGAACATTGATTTAGGTTTGTGTTGCAAAGTTAATTGGCACAGTGGTGTGGAATGAAGAATGAGAACTTCTGATGAAAGTATTAATGAAAAGTGATCCTTATATAAATAGTGATATATTGTGGTGTGTGTGTGTGTGTAGTAATTAGGATGTCTCATGCAGTATTTATCTAGATATGATTATGTTTGTTTAGATAATCTAGTGTACACAGTCATTATTAAAGTTTATTCAGTTCAAGTTTTGATACATTTTAGAATAATGCTTTGTTCACAAGTATTTAAATCTATAGAAGAACACACATACATTAGCTTAGAATACATAACCTTATGTATGTCTTGGATATACATAATGTTAGGGTTTTTAAGACGTAAATATGCTCAAGGTTGATTGATTATATAGTGACAAGAAAATATTGTTCAGCACACGCAGCGCCCAGAGTCATGTTGAAGACTCGTTATAAACACTTCACAATATTGGGCACACAATTGTCTGACCCTTGCCGTGGGGGTGGGAATAAACAAGAAATTAACTACTCGCTCCCTATTAGTTTCTCATTGGTAAGCACTTGTAGGTACACGCTGAAATTATATACTAATTGCTATTCATCATTCATTTTCATCATAATTTTTTATAGATTTCCTATATATATGCATCTGCCTTATTTTACATTACCCGAGATTTCTAACAACTATTAATTTTGTTGAGATTTATAACTTTTCATCTAGTCATTGTTTGTGTGTCTTAGGATCAGTGTGTCTAGGTTAGGTTAGGTTAGTTACATACAAATTAACCTTCATTCTTACCAGTCTTCAATAGTATATATAAGGTTCTCTATATTTAGTCGAGCAGTTTAAGAGAAGATTCCTAACTAACATTATCCGAGGAAAGCATAGTTGAAGATGCAGCAGTTCTCGATGGAAGTACCGAGAATAAGTATTAAGAGTGAGTGTATTAGAGGAACAGTACAGATAGAATTATGTGAAGAGAAAGAGTGAGATGCTTTGGGAATGAGAAGATGTGGAGAAGGATTGTGAGGATGCGGTGACAGGGAGAAGGGGATGGATAAAGATGTGATATATAGATGTGTTGAGAGAGGATGTGAAGGCAGGTGATAGGACAGATATATAGGATAGGGTGAGATAGAGACGAGGGATTCAATTTTGAGCCCAAATTTAACCAGCCAAAAGAATATTATTGTTTGTAGATATTAAAGTAATGATTTCTATGCATTGAAGGAAGTTTATCATTATACAAACATACATAGAGGGATTTTCTATTATTTTTCTTTTTTCAATTTTTATTTATTTTAGCACAGTAATTTCTAGGGAATATATTTATGGAAAGTTATGGAATAGATAGTGCCATTTTGTTTCTTTGTTGGGGTGGATGTGTTTGCTGAGCATTGTGTTGTGAATAAATAATAGTGTGAAGTGGTAAGGAGAGGGAAGGGTTGGCACTAGGGGGAGGGAGGGAGGGAGACTCAAGTTATTGATTACCTTCATTGATTAGGTACTAGAGAACAATCCTAGCTAGAGGGAGCATCACACTCACACACACACACACACTCACACACACACACACACACACACACACACACACACACACACACACACACACACACACACACACACACACACACACACCAGTACTTTATAGGGACTGAGTAAGGGGTCTAGGAAGCCCCTCCTTTGTATACTCTCCTAAAAAAAGATGACATAGAGAGGAAAGAAAGAGTAAATTCTCCCTGAATCATAAATATCTTGTCTCTTTTACCCCTTTTAATGAGATATAAGTCAGGTATATAGATAGATCAATAGATAAATATAGATAGATCAAAATGTTATGTTCAATATGATAATAGTGATAGTTGTGATGTGCAGTGTAGTGTGTGTATGCAATATGCAGATCAATATTATATATGCAACACCAAGGTTCTCCATCTTGTTTTTGTATTAATCAATATATGGATGCAGGTTTTTGTTTGTATTATTGATAAGTCACAACTCAGTGCAGGAGGAACATCACTATAATAAGAAGTGCAGTAATAAGTATTCTAGTTAATTACGCTTAAATAATTACCTTCACTCCCTTGAGGAATAATAAAGTAATCATTAATTTAGTATATGTTAAAGTATACTTTTATATTATTCAGTGGTGATTTGTCAATGTTTATAAAAGTTGTGTAGCTACTTTAATTTTGAAGGAGTTACATTTATATTTATTTGTGGTGTTAAGGTTTCTCGAGAACTCATTTATAAAGTTACTGCATCATTAACCTTATTATTATAGAGTATAGAGTGTGTTTGTATTAGTTAATAACATACTAACTCACCATTATTGATAAGTTGTACTATATAGCTCAGCTTGTATTACCTTGCCATTGTATTACTAGTAAGACTTATTTATACATCCAAACCATAATTTAGATAGAAACTCATTGTAATTAGTTTAAAATAATTAATTGCTCTATTTTGGGTATACATTGTTTATCATTGTGTTGGTGGTGAGGTTGATATGTAAGTGTAACCTTAACCTTACCCTTCTGATGGTATTGTGTTGTGTTGCATTGCCAGGCACCACAGGAAACGAAGGGTGGGACTGCCAACATCAACCATCATCCCCATCCTTCACACCAAGAAGGGGCCTGGGAATGTCAGGCTCTGACTCAGGCTCCTCGTATGTGAGTACTCCACCATCCTTCAGTTATGTGAGTCTTTACGTCGTTTTTATCCTGATTCTCACCATCCTACTTTTGCCTACCAGTTCTATTACTTTCTCCCCTTTACATCCCTTGACCCACCCTTTCTGTTCCTCTCGCCGGTTAGGCTTACTTAGGGTTCCCTGTAAATATTTATACTACAGGCTACACCAACTTTGTTTGTGATGTGTCTATTTAGAGCATCCTGTTTGTGTAAGTGTGATGTAGCGCAAGTTTGAACAGTCAAACCTTTCATGTAAGTAATTATTATATGATTAGCTTTGTCTTCACTTTGTTTCCATTCACATTGCGTTGGTCTGTGGTCTGTGGTCTGTGCTGCCTTTGTGCTTGCTGTGTTCTGTGTGTTGATTTGGTGTTTGTGTTGCAGCTGGTGATGAACAGTGTTGATGCATCATCTTTACGCGGATGGCGTGTGGCATTGGCAGGGGGGCAGGAGGTAAGGGAATGGACACTTACCTGCAATAATATATCCAAAAAAAATGTTGAAGCCATAAGCCTCAACTACAGTAACTTAACCTAACATTCTCCCCCCAGCTGGTGATGAACAGTGTTGACGCGTCGGGTCTAACCAGCGTCACAAGTGAAACAACCGTTGAGCCATTAGATGATGGAGGGGGGGGTGGGGGGGTCGGGGACAGCGTCGGCACTCAAATCGACAGCGACGACGACGATGACGATATTCCGTCATCGCCCGGAAGCTTTGGGGAGGACGAGTGTTCCATGCCGATCACGGATGACGTGACCGCCCAGCTAGCGGCGGCAGGTGGGTGGTCAGGTGAGGGAGAACATAATCTTTTTGTTGTGGTGGAGGGAACCAATGTCCACTACCACCTCCAGGGCATCCTACTCAAAGGAAGCACAACACTACTCCTAATAATGTAATTGTATAGCAGGAAAAGAGAATACAAAACTTATTACAGTCGTCCCGTAACATTGCAGGTTTAAACATTTCATCATTATCACGGAGGCCTTGCCGTAATAATTTGGATATTTATCCTTTTTTTGTGCCATTGCTCGATCACTCGGTGTATTTCCAGCTTGTAATGTGCTAGTTTTAACCTTTACAGCTTTTGTGTCAATTATAATGTTTCTAAAGATACACATTGAGTTTGCTTTTAGTAATATAAAGAAATAATGGATCTAGGAATGTTATTAAGGGCAGCACATATTTGCAGATTTTAAAAACGTACGTAATCTTGGCCAATGTTAAAGGACGACTGTGTTATCGTTACTTCATTAATCCCAAGTTTCATTGAAGGTTTTATTCACACTATCTCACACCTTAACACAAGACTCAATGGAACAGGTGATTGGAACACTTAACAATCATTCACTCACTTGCTCACTCACACTCATACTCACACACACACACACTCACACACACACACTCACACTCACACACACACACACACACACACACACACACACACTCACACTCACACTCACACTCACACACACACACACACACACACACACACACACACACACCTGTATATTACAACTAGATAAATACACACACTCACACACACACACACACACACACACACACACACACACACACACACACACACACATACACACCTGTATATTACAACTAGGTAAATACACACACTCACACACACACACACACACACACACACACACACACACACACACACACACACACATACACACACACACACACACACACACACACACACACACACACACACACACACACACCTGTATATTACAACTAGGTAAATACACACACACACACACACACACACACACACACACACACACACACACACACACACACACACACCCGTATATTACAACTAGGTAAATACGCACACACACACACACACACACACACACACACACACACACACACACACACACACACACACACACACACACACACATACACACACACATACACACACACACACACACACACACACATACACACACACACACACACACACACACACACACACACACACACACACGCCTGTATATTACAACTAGGTAAATACACACTCACACACACACACACACACACACACACACACCTGTATATTACAACTAGGTAAATACACACACTCACACTTCACACTTGTTTCACTCACACTTGAATGGGATGTTTTTATTGAATTATTGGTGTTTATTTGAAGTGTGTTAAGTCCTTATTACTGGGACCAGCTGCTGCTTTCACACTAAACATCCATGTGACTAAAAAATTAAATTATAAAGACAATTTCAATAATAGCAAAAAACAACTTTAGAAACTGAATTCACATAGTAATGAAAAATATCCTTGAATTTAAAAACATCTTTCATGAATATATTAAAAGTAGTAGTTTTGTGATTAGAATTGAAGGAAAAACCAGTGAATGAAGTGCTTGGTGTTGTTGCCATGAGTGGATTGAGGTGGATATGGATGTGGATGTGGATAGCAGCAGTGGGTGGATTCCTTGGAGGTGGGCGGTGATGTGATTGGTGGAGGAAGGGGCAACTTGCGTACGGAATAAAGATGGTAAAAGAAAATAAACTTAAAATGATGCATGTTGGTTGCTGGCTGGACCTTTTCAATTCTTAACCCCAAACCTTTCATTATTTTAGTTCATATTATTTTTTGTGTGTGTAGTTGTTGTTGTTGTTGTTTAAGACCCCAATGCATGGATTTTGTATTAAGTTTTTTTCAATTTATTTTATTATTTTTTTATATATAATATATGCAAGTGTTTTTGGATGTGTTTAATATTTATATATATACTTTATTGAGTTATGTTTGTGCATGCTATTTGATATTTTTAACTGTTTAGATTTTTAAAAATTTTTAATTTGAGACTATTTTTTTTTTTCTGCGCCCTAAATGGAGGGAAAGAAGGAGTTGGTTTTCCATATGTTACTTGTATTCTTTTTTTCTTTTTTTTAAATTATTTTATTACGTATGATGCAGTTTAGTTTTGCGACTGCACTGCCACCATATGTTGTTGTTGTTGTTGTTGTTGCTACTGTAATATCAATGTGACTTTATTATTTTTATTTTCACTTCTTTCTCTTTTTCTTTTCCATTCATTTCAGTTAGATTATGATTTGACTGAGTCCTGTTATCCTACTAGTCACTTTCATATTGTTTTTCTTTCTTTTTATTTCAATCTCTATCTCTTCTTTTTTTCAACACCAAGAGCATTATTTCTGCCCAAGTTATGTTATGGTTCACCTCAGCCAGTCCCTCAGTCACTCTGAGCAGCCACAACAAACAAAAACGAACACACAGACAGACGGACGGACAGACATAACATTCCGCGTTCTTGCCCTCTCCTGTTCCCTCCACACATAGAGATAGTCGCCTCATCTTGCTCCTCTCTTCCTGATTGAGCTACAGGTCCTGTCGGTCTGGCTGCCGCCGCTGCAATCACCTCGTCTAAGAAACGCAAGCGCCACCATTGCTTTGAGTTGAATCCATCCATACGGAAGCGGCAGAAGACCCGGCTCTTGCGTAAGTTGAAGGCGACGATAGACGAGTATTCAACGCGTGTGGGTCAGCAGGCGGTGGTGGTGGTGGCAACGCCCAGTAAATCAGGCAATGACTTCAAGTGTTTTGGTGCCAAGCCGTTGGAGGATGTGGTGAGTGTACATATCTGTTTGTGTAGTGATTGGGTTAGCTTGGCAAAAACACCTACATGCATATGTGTGTGTGTGTGTGTGTGGTAGCCGGTGGATGGGACGTGAGTCTTATCCACCAAATGAGTCAGAAAGAACCCCAAGGTCACTGGGAAAAACTGTACCCATAACACCACCTTTTGAATAGAGGTTTGCAGGATAGTGAAATTAATCATGATAGAGTATAACAATAAAAACCAAGAATAATAACATAGAAATCCCTCCCCATCAGATGAAGACCCTGAGGCAGATGTTGATGACTGAGCTTGAGAATGCCTTAGCTCAGCAGGCCCCCCCGCCCCCCCAAGACGACCCTTCCCTCCACGAGCTGCCGCCGCTGATCATTGATGGCATCCCAACCCCGGTAGAGAAGATGACGCAGGCACAACTCAGGGCCTTCATACCCCTCATGCTGAAGTATTCCACTGGTGAGTTGAAGTTGAAGTTTCAGGTGAAGTTTCAGATGAGGTTTGGAGGCTATGCAGTAAGAGAGGTTTTCTTTTTTTTTTAACTTACCTTCCTCCTTGCCTCACTTTTTTTTTTATCTTGCACCGTATGACATCAATCTATCCTCCTACCAGTCTTGTTCCTCCTCCCTCAACACTATCCAGCTTCCTTTATCCTTGTTCCCTCCCTCAACACACCATCCTTGCAGGGAGAGGGAAGCCAGGGTGGGGCAAGGAGTCAACACGACCCCCCTGGTGGCCTAAGGATGTGCCGTGGGCCAACGTGAGGATGGACGCGCGCTCTGATGACCAGAAACATAAGGTGGGGATTTTAGGGAGAGACTATCTTGGTATTTGTTCAATTTTGTATGTTGATGTATTGTTTGTAAGTGTGACACTTTTACATACTTGTTTCTCTAATCTGTTTGTTTTGTATATGAGGTAATTGAACTCATACTTTGTTATCTGAGTAAGTATTTATAATATGAAAACAAACTAAAAGGAAAGATTTATATCCAAAAACAGAAGTAATATAACCAAGGTTTGTGTTTTGTACTCTGGTTTGTTTTAGTCGTGGATAGATAGCCTGTGTTAGAGTAGTAGTCATTGTGAATACTTTGTGGTCCAGTACATCATGTGTGCTGTCATTATTATCAGTGTAAACCCTTGCTGTGTCCCGCCAGGTGTCGTGGACCACAGCACTGCGACAAATCGTCATCAACTGTTATAAATTCCATGGGAGGGATGACCTTCTGCCTGTGTTTAGTGAGGAAGATGACAAGAGTCAGGTGGGAGAGGTCTCTTAATCCCTTTTATTTATGTGTTGTAAAGTGTTTTATTTTACTTGTACAAAAGTTGCTGCTTTATTCTGAGTTTTGTATTCATTTTATTGGCAGTAGATTCTTGATTTATGTGAGGGATGTGCGGTAAGACGGTATGAAAGCACTCGAAATATAAATATCACCTAACTCAAATACCAATTAAAAAGTAAAAAGAAAATATAATAATCATCTAATATTTGAAACCTCAATGTATGTTTTGAATAATTTTTGTTAGATTTGGAATACGTGTTACTTTGTATTCACGTATTTCAAACACACATAAATCAAGAAACAACTGTATACTGATGACGCTTGTAGCTTGAGATCATTGCACTGCTTTTGTAGACATCATTAAATAGAAAACAACTACACTTCATACACACATTAACCTCACCCTCACCTTCACCCTCAACCTCACCCTCAACCTCACCCTCATCCTCACCCTCACCCTCACCCTCACCCTCACCCATGCATCCACATCAACACAGTGTTTCAGAGTTACTACAACACCTTAACATACAACCATTCATTCATCTACCTCACACATACACACAAAAAAACACACATCCACACATACACATACACATTCATTCATCTACCTCACACATGTACCCATAAAAACACACACACACACCTACACCATTACATCACTATAACCTCTGCCTTTATCCCCCCCCCCAGCAGATCATCAATCAGACCAACTCGGTGTACTCAGGCCAGGTGGTGCAGACGATAAGTAACCCGGACGGAACAGTGTCCATCGTCCAGGTTGATCCGAGTAACCCAGTGATCCAGCTTCCAGACGGCACAACGGCACATGTCCAGGGAATTGCTCACGTGAGTTTGGGTTCTGTTGTGGTTACGTTAGTGATGCTCATTTGTTTGTGTTATTCATAGAGGTGAAAGAATGGTTATATATATTTTTTTCTTTTATATAATGGATGTGTAGATATATATTTTAATTTTGTTTTTGGTGATTTTATTTGTTATTGTCATATTCTATGATATCATGTGGTGTTTTTTTTTTTTTTTTATTATTATTAATTGCTATGGTGTTTCTTGTTTAACCTGTAATAGTCCTAATCCCTTATAATATATTATTAAAGATATATATACTAACTGATCCATGTAGTGTCTTTAAACATGACTAAATTAATCTTTTAATTAACCCAGTCTTCATAACTTGCTTCCTTACTTATTGGGGAAAGGACCAGTTGCATAGAAAATAATATTAACTTAAGATTAACACATACAAAATTAATCACTAATATGGCATGTCACTATCCTTAGAAATAATCCAGAAAGAAATAGTAGAATAACTAAACTAACTATTACATTTTAATCAGATATATATAAGAGTCTTGCAAATTTATAAGGGTTCAAGAAAATAGGGTTTGATGTTGATATATTTTTTGCATGCAACCAACTAATTTTCTTTTAATAACCCAGGGATGGAGTAAGTTCATTTTGTAGCTTCATTTGCAGTTTTATGGTTGTATTTGCCTTACCTTTGCACTCGACCTTCTTCCTTAATGCTTAATAATAACTTCAATACACTGCTCATACATAATATTTCTTAACATAATCTAGGAGCCACGGTTTGTAAGAGGTTAAGGATGGTAATTGTTCAGTCACTGATAGGAATTGGAAAGTGTGTAATGCATTTATTAACCTGGAGAAATTATGACACTGTTGAATGTCGTGAAGCCTTGCAAGGGAAGAAAATGGTAGGATTCTTAAGGTATAGGATGGAAGGAGGGACTGAGTGTAAGATAAAAAGCAAACAGGAACAGATGTTGAAAGTAATTAGGATATAAATATATGGTTTGGCATATTAAGCAAAGTTGAAGTATTGATGGAGTTTGTGAAGTGAAGTTTTTTGAGGTGGTTAAGATAGCAGGGAGTAAAGGAAGAATATAAGATGACAGAAAGTGTGACTATTTAAGTTACTATAGCTGTAGAAAGGAGAGAAAGGCTAGGATAGAATGGCAGAAAGAGAGTGAAGTGTGTAGGAGTCAGGAGTATGGATAGGAGCAAGAGGAGACTGGTTAGGTGTTTGTATTGAAGGAATGTTAAGTAATGGAGTTAATAAGAGGTATATAGTGAACAGGTATCCTCACACACACACCCTTCAGCATGCTTCGCTCCCCCTGGGTTGCCCTCCCTGACTAACGCGACCACCTGGTAAGGGATGAGAATGTTGATTCCGCAGATTGCAACACAGAATGGAGAGTCCCTGGACGGTGAGAGTGGTGGCTCGGCCGGCTCCGTGGCCATCGACCTCAACCAAGTCTCCGAGGGAACCCTGGCACATGAGGGAACCATCTTACTCACAGGGGAGGATGGATCACAAAGTACGTGTTAATGGCTGTCACTTTGTTTTATCCTTTGATGGTGTGGTGTCGTGGTGTTATAAATATTCCTCTAATTACTTCATTACTGCTAGGTTTTCTCTGCATTATAGTGATGTATAGTGTTTACTTTGGGTGTTGTATTGTCTTCCATCACACACACACACACACACACACTACACTTGACTCCTTCCCGCCCACAGTTCCCGTCAATGTGTCCGGCTCGTATCCAGTCTCCGGCATGATCACTGTGCCGTTACCAGTGTACCAGACAGTAGTTGCCAACATTCAGGGGCAGGACGGACAGCCGCTGCAGGTTGTAACGCCCCTTGTGCAGGTCCCTAAGCTGGAACCTGGTTTGGAGGGCAGTGTGGAGGTGTCAGCGGGCCTTAATGCCTCCCTCAATGCCTCCACTATCATCTCCTCAGGCCAGGCACAAGTACAGGTGAGGGAGGATGATGCTTGCTGGTGTGTCTTCCAGGTGTTCATTTATTTAGTTGGTATTTATGTTTTTCTTTTCTTTTTTTTATGTCCAAGTTCACCTTTTTCATCGTTCATGTTTATAGTTGATGTTGCATGCAGGTCTTGGGAAAGTTGTATTTAGGTTTTTCTATATGATTTTTGTTTGCCTTATAAGAGTTGTTGGTGTTATGCATTTTTTTGTTCAGAAGCACAATTTTTGATCACACCATAATGAGCAAGTTGTATTGTTTTGTTCAGTTTGTTTAGTGTAATGCCTTGCTTTGAAATATTTTAAATGAGAGTAAAATATTTGTGAACCCTAAATGCCTTGACTTGCCTTCCCCCTCCTAATATAGATATAAACCAGGCACTACATAGATAGATTTAGACATTGATGTTTTGCATGTATTATTGTTTTCTTTTTTGTTTCAGCCATTAAAGATCGTTAAGTCCAGGAGTCTGAGTACAGTTTCCTTCAAAGAAGTGAGTTGTGTTCATTTGATTGAGTCACTAATACGCTTGGTGGTGGGCTTGACATACCAGGCTGAGGCTTGGTGTTCCCTGATGCTTATACTGTTGATTTTTACTTGATATATCTCTAAAAATGGCGGGAATTATGTGTGTGTAGAGCAGTACTTGACTTTATGATTTCTATGATTGCATGTGAGATTATTATATTGCTTATAACATACCTGACCTTCCACAGATAAAAGAAAATCTAACTATATAGTATTATGGATCAGAGTAACTTTGTGTGTGTGTGTTTCAACAGTGTTTGTTACTTACTTGTAATGGGGAGCAGAAGGCTGATTCCTGCGTCCCTTTCCATGATATTAAGAGAGAGAGAGAGAGAGAGAGAGGATGGGCAGCATGTGTTCATAAACTTACCCCTTGTATTTCTATTTTCCAGGATGAGGATGATGATGGGAGTGTGGACATGGTGGACAAGGAATGATAAGGGTAGGGTGAGGTTGGTGGCAGTCTGATCCCCCCCCCACCTGCCTCCCTACCTCCTCACTCCCCCCACCATATGCTGAGGGTTGGGCGTGGCCTAGCTGCCCCCCCTCCCCTCTACCCCCACCCACATCTGTCTTTCTTATCATCTCAGCTTCTTACCAAAGACTAGGGGAGGACTTTTGTCATGTTGTTTGTTCATTTTTGTGTTTTTCTTCTCTCTCTCTCCCTGTTCAGTCTCCGCTCTAGGGTTGGTCTGCGTTGTGTAGATTCATTATTTTGTCTGTGTTTTTCACTTCTCAGCGCAGTCCCTCGTCCCTGAAAGTCCTCGCGGTGGCCTATGTCTCCCCTAGGGTCGGGATGGAACCATACTGGGAAGTCACATCTCTGAGAGGCTGCAGAACCGACTCTATTTTTATATGGAGGTGGAATTCAAGTGGGAGTTAGGTGGATGCATCATTTATTTTATTTTATTTTATTTTATTTTATTTTATTTTATTTTTCCTCCGCCCCCTCCCAGCGTGTTTTAAGTTGTTTTAATGCGGCAGATGGTGGTGTGTTTTTTCCTGGTATGGTTCATATTCTGTCATTTTGTCATGTGTAATTAATTTAATGAAATGTGTGAAGGGAGAGTAAATTTTTGATAATGTGCTTCTCTATTGGAACAAATGGAAAGGTGAAGTAATTGTGAAGTGTACATACATACATACATACATACATTTGTTCATAAGGGTATGATATTGGGGCTCGATTTGTTTTTTAATTCTAATTTAATCCCCATCCTGTGGCCCCTTATACCCTGAGTTATGAAAATGGTAGGGTAAGGAGAGTATGTTTAGGGTAATTATTATTATTATTATTATTATTATTATTATTAATCATTCATCTCCAGAGTAATATATTGAGTCAAGGTCAGGTTCCAGGAAAGAGGCAATAAGGTAGAAGAGTTGACATGAACTCTGATGCTTACTTGTGCAATTATGTCTTCATTTTCTCCCCTTCCATTGGCCTTTTTAGTGTTAATTATTTATTGAACACCTTACCTCTCTTTCCTTTCTCTTTTCTTGCCTTCCTTCCTTCCTGCCCTGACTACTTTTAGATTATGAGGTTGATGTAATAAGTATGCTTATCTGTGTCAACCCAACATTGTGCTCTCTGGTCTGTACCTCAGCAGGGATATGTACGTGGCGGTTTAAGAGGGTTGTCCCGCATACACACAAACACACACACACTAATGAGAGAGAGAATGAGACTCAGGGTACAAGGAAGAGTGGTACAAGACTGGCTTTCATATGTATCCTTCAGGAGAAGGTAAGAAAGGCTTTTTGAGGATGGCGCCTCTGATGGTGTTTGCCGAGACCTTGTGGTGTTGTCAGGTTATCGCTTGTGTTGCCTCGGAGTGATGGGTGTTTGGTCCCCAGAAGGTTTTTGTTGGAGTAATTAGATTGATGTTGATGTTCACTCACACTTAGTCATCATTCAGCACAATGTTACAGCTTGTTTGGTATTTGCAGTTGATTGTAACCTCACAGATGATACCCTGAGGAAGATATGTAATCAATGGCTTGTTCAAAGGGGTTCAATTGCTTCATAGATTTTCTGAACGTAAATATGTGTCATCTGTGGTATGTTGAGAGACTTTATTGTTTCATGAATTTGCTGAATGTGAAAAAATCTGGTGAGGAACATTGTGTACTGTTGTCACTGCCATCCGGTCTTGTCAGAGTAATGGAAGGAGGTTTATATATAACATCACTAAGTGTTCCCTTGTTGCAGTGAGAATGATCTGCTCACATCACCACCATCACCACTGCTCTTCACTATTCCTTGTCTCCAGTGCATTAGGAACCATGCTAGTTGTGGGGCAAGAAGGCTGCTTTGCTGTTTCTATTGAAAAGTAAGTGTTAAGCTGTGATTTGTACGCCTCCACTGCTGCTCACCTCTTGGTCTTGATCCCGGAAGGTGTTCAATGTTCCTGGGATTCATTATCCTAAGGGGGGGTCAACAGCAGCCTTGAGATGAGCCTGAAATGTGCATCTCTTGTGAGTAGATTTTGTTCTTGTTGACTTTATAAGATGTTATCCTCCTGTGTTTGCATTAGAACAGTGAAGCAAATGTGTCGGTAAATGCAGACGAGATGTGGCGTCAAGTGGCAATCCCAGAGTTTGTTAATATTGCTTTTGTTGTTGTAGTTGGTGGGAGACGGTAATGTAGAGTTACTACCACCAGTTCTCCAACAGTGTAGAGTTAGTCAAACAGAGGCTAGAGTGTGTGTTCTAGAGCTCAACAGATACTTACACGAAAGGGAAAGACTAAGTGTGTGGGAGATAGCCATGTTTTATTTTGATGAGACAATATAACTTATTGAGAAGGAGTTGCAGGTTCCTTGAGACACGTAAGGGTAAGAGTGTGCAGTGAGTTTCATCGGCTTGATTCACAGGAAACTGATGGAAAGTCTTGCTAATGTAAATTTATTTGCATTTATTTATCCTGCTATAAGTATCAGTATTATTCGTACATACATTAACAGTCTTTCAGTAATGTTATGTATTAAAAGAAAAAAAAGACATGCTCTTTTCTTTTGTAATGTATTGTATTTATGGATTAGGCAGACAAGGAAAGTAGAAAATAGCATGGCGTGAAGAGATCCATCATTGTAGAAAGGTATGAGAGGCACTCTTATCTACATCAATGTCATCATAATGAGTTTTGCATATTATTTATAAGAGAAGATAAGAACTTGCGATTCCTTTGGATAAATCAATCAAAGAATGAACACCAACACACATTTGATAAGGAGTAAAGCACTTGGTGACCGGCATCTTACCATGAGGGTCTGAGGGTCAAGGAAGATGAGATACACGTTGTAGTAATGAATGTTAAGTGAAAAGGAACCAGTGCTTGTAGAAGATTAAGTTTGCTGAAAATGAGGACACTAATTTGGACTCTGAGTCTTGTATGTTGTGTGTAAGAATTTGTTTGCTATGTATTCAAGTAGTTAATGTCTCCTCATCACAGTTCTGGCGAGTGTGTAGACATGATGAAAGTGACCTGTTATCTGATCTCTCAAGCCATACAGAATATATACATGACATCTCTTTAACTTTAGATATGAATAAGATGAGTGTTGAAGAAAGCTTTATGATTATTAGTATTTGTTTTGAGGCTGTCAATGATTTGTGTGATGATATTCATCTGAAAGTTGTATAGTAATTCGTACTGCCCTTTCTGATTTTGCTTTACTTTTCACACAATTCAACTTTTTTCCTCATTGATTGTGACCTAATGATGTACCCCATAAGTTGATCTGCCTGTTAACACCCGTTGCCAAGGTTAGAGTTTGTGAAATGATCCATTGTATATATGGTAATGATTTTATTTGTGGACAACTTTGTAAGCTGACAATCGCAAGCTACAAATCAACTTGTAGCACACATTTTTGCTAATGTGAGAGAAGGTTACCGTCAGAACAGGAGTGAAATCAAGCGATGTGTGTGATTTCCTGTGATTGAAGGAATACCAGCTGCCCTGATTAAGATTATCTGCCCTTGCTTTCCATCTTGCTGCAATATCAATGAATTAGATACATTTTCTCTCATTTGTGCTCTGAAACATCACAGAATAAGCCAGTTATTTAATGATTTAAGGGAATTTTCCCAAAGGAGCTTCAGAATCTCATGTTTTTACGTCACATTTTTCCTTGTCCTGGCAAGAAAACAGATGATCCGCGGGCTTAAAGTGTTCAAGCCACTGTCCAGTCACTAAGTCTAGAACAAGCAAACATGGCTGTGATAATCTAACATAGTATTGTGCCAGTATAGAGCTGCTGGTTGGGCCTTCCCAGAGGCAGGCTGGAGAGATGCAGGTCCATAAACAAAAGTACAGAGATGTTACCACAACAAACCATTGGAAGCGCACCTCGGCATCCCTTCATCCACCTCTCATAGAAACATTGATCTCCTCAAGCTAAAACATTACACTAAGAACTGGTTAAAGAAATATTATACTGACCAGAGTCCATACCAATTTTCACACATTGTTCTGGATGCTCTCCATTCCTCCCTCTCTTTCTCTGTGAGTGATGAGTTCCCTGAAAGCCGTGTGTGTTTAGCGTGACTGAAGTGCATCAGGGGTGGCGTCCACTTAGGTTTGGCGTTGCCGCTGAGTGTTCAGATCCTGTTGTTGCCAAAGGTGTTAGGAAGCTGTCCCTGGCATCGTGTTTTGGGGTCGTCGTGGCCCTTAATGAAAAGTTGTGCACACAAGCATAGGCAATTAGTTGTTGTTGGATATATTTGTTGTGGTGATTAGCAGTAGGTTATTTGTAGTGGGAGTGGCATAGTTGGAAGTGTAGCCACTCATTATATACAAAGTATCAGTTTGGATGCTTTAATAAGTTAGAAATGTTGCTTTGTGTGGATAACACGATATAGGAAACCTTTTGTCTTTTTTATCTTCCCTGAGACAACTTGTTTTAAGAAAGAAGTGGACATGAAGGTTTTCAGTCATCAAGTCTAAAGTTTTGTGCAGGAAATAATGCATAAAAACTGTTAACTTGGTATTGCATCTATACCACTTTAAATCCTTGATCAGTGTCAGTTTAAATACATGATAGAATTTCCATATGCCATTAATTTCCTAAGTCAGTCTATTTAGAACGTCCCTTCAATTAGGTTTGTCAGGATTCTCATAGTTGCAATATACTGAAAAAACAGGGGGAAAAAAACAAGATGTAATGTAGACATAATATTGTGTTTGTCCTCTTCATGGTGATAAAACAGGGAAGAGAAAGAGAGAGAGGCGTGGAAAGTTAATATTTCTACCAGTAATGATTCTAAACTAGTCGAGTGTTGGTATTGCAAGGGGCAGGTGATGCATGGGTGGAGAGAGCTTCCCATTGCATAGGAAGCGAGCAGAGCAAACCTTGTAATGAGTCTTTCAGTAGTTTTCATCATAGTACTACAAACCGTCACCCAAACCCTCTCGTAACAGCCCATCTTGTACTGTAAGCTGAGGATTTCAGTTCAGTTATTGATGGAAATAGATAAGAATGAGGTTGTGGGGCCATCCTAATACGACTTAGGGCAGTTGTTTGAGGCTCGATAAACGAGTGAGAGGTATAGATCTGTAGTACGATTATACGAACGGAGAAAGAATTAAATAAATCGATTTAGGTGTGCATAGAAGATCAGAAAGACACAGTAAAGATGAAATAAGGGAGAAATTAAAGTAACGGATTGGAACAGCACTGAGTAAAGAGTCGAGAAACGATCAGCAATAAATGTCAACCTAATGTATAAACAAGGTGGAGTGAGGGATGCTCTTTTCCCACCCAGCACACCGAGGGAGGAGGTGTGACAGCGCAAGGGACCGGGGTTTGACTACAGGGAGTACGTTACCTTGTTTATTTCCTCGTATGCTAATAATAATAAATTTACTGCGGGTGGGGGAGGTTAGGTCTCAGTCCTGGTACAAGGTATCAGATGTAGATATAAAGTAGTGAAACATAATGGTACAAAGCAAGACATGTGGGAATTATAACCCTCTTGTCATCTTTATTGTTATTATTATTATTATCATTATTATTATGATTGATTAACTCCATTATTAAAAATCATTACCATCATAACTTTCCTCCTTTAATTTTACTTTACAATCATATTTTTATACACACTCAAGTAGTGGTAGTCCAATCATCCATCATTACTCATACCATGTCTCAATGTCCACCTCACCTTCCTGCTGCAAAGCTCTGGAGCTGAACAAGTATGTGCCCAAAAATCAATACCTAACACTGACTTAGCAAAATTCTCTAGTTGATTATACACTTTCAAGAAATTTGTTCAAAACCTAGTGGGGTGTTTCCTGCGTAGTTCCCCAATGCCTTAAAGAAATTATCAAGAACAAGTCAGATATTTATCATATGATTATTTTTCCACCTTGATGAACAAGATCAGATTGTAAGTAATGCTATTTGATGTGTTTTTCCACACTCACAGCAGATTTTTATAAATTCATTTATAGTTATGGTGTTTTAAAGACAACTTGCATCAGCGGGCCAGAGCAGCACATCTCGGGTTTTGTCCTCAGAGCAAGACGAGCCGCCTCTTTTTACACTGCCGGCAAGTCTGTGTGATTCGGTTTGAGTATTTATTTTCCCCTTTGCCAATGCTGCACATATCGCTTCAATGCTTTCACGTGAAACCATCATCTCAGACTCATTGAATCATCACCGAACATATTTCTAAAGCATTTAATTTAATTTTTTTATTCAGTCCTTCGTTGTGTCGGTTTTGTTTTATTAATTTTATCTTTCAGAGAAATATGTACAAACCAATGTTACTAGGGGTTGCATCCCGCCATGTTACATATTAAGGAGTAATAAGCTGCTATACACATAGTTCTCCGATCAGTAATGTTTCTCACTATATCAAAATTTTCCGAGTATAAATCCTGTGATGTGTGAGATCGGAGGTAGAGTGTTATGTGTTACAGTGTCGTCAAATGGTAGGTTAGTTAAGTAATGTAAAATGAAGAAAAAAAAGCTTTATTTATAAAACTGTCTCTGCATAAATGATTTCTTCAAGTGGTATTTCTTTGTTGTTTCTTCGTTGTTTTTGCCCCGTGGAGGGGTGACAGTTTTGCTTTCCTCACGGTAATGGTCCCCCAGGCTGCACCGTGCCGCGCCATCTCTTCTTAATGGCCTAAACTGTGTTGAAAATGTGCATCAAACACACCAAAAAACAGACCATACCTCACCTTGGTGTCATCAAACATGTATTGGTTTTATTATTCAATGTTATAAGCATTTTGCCGCCAATTAAGTTATAAGCAAGAATTTTACTTCTAATTTATGGAATTGTGTCATAAATGTGTAAATGTTTCACATGAAAAGCTCTTTTTGATCAACTACAAGTTAGCACAGTCTTGTATTTTGCTAAAATGAAATAGCAATCCTGAATTATTTGTGTGTCAGGAATAAGAAATGTGAGAACTTTTCATTTTAGTGAAATCATGACATCCATATTGATTTTAATCCAAGAGATAATGACATTTTGAATGATTCATGACTGAATTTCACTTTTGATTTGTATCATTTTCAAACAAGCAGAATTTGGTGTGGTTCAATTCATCTGAATAATGTTTGGAGGTCAATATGTAAACTTTCTCTGTGATGTTTAGCGCACTAGACTAAATGGATAGCACATTGTGGTGCACCTTTTCATTATGTTCACTGGATTTTATATATTGTATCCAAATGTGACCTCTTCTTCCCTTAATATATCATATTTAAATGTCCCCCCACTCCTTCCCTCCCTCCCCCTCAGCCCCACAGTCAGGCCTGTAGAATGAGATGTAGCAAGTGACACAAGAGCTTCCATACTCATTGTGACGGAATAAAACAATGTTCGTATTGTGACTAACTCAAACACACACACACACCATGACTGACTTGACTCCACTCAAGAACATTTACTCGCCACTGCCGTGAAGGTTGTGTGTTTTTTGTTTTGGTATTCTAAAGTGACTTTTGACTTCCTACAGATGGCCTGGGGGACTTGCGTTTGTGTGAGGTCCTGAAAAATGGCTTTAATTGTCGCAGGTGTTTTAATAACATTCCTTGAGTTTTTTCTCTCTTTCTCTTTTCTGTTCTTCCTCAGAAAAAGTTATGTACTCATGTCTCTCACTTAAGTACAGTGCAGCGATTTGCCAGTTCATGTGGCTCAGGTTTGCATCCTTTACTTGGAGGTGAAAATAATACATAAAAACACTCAACATAGCAATTTTATTATGTTTGCTGTAATTCTTGACAACAATTAACAAAGAACATATGGCATGAACTTGCAAGTGACTGTGTTTTATGTTGTGTTTGCTGGATGAAAGGCAGATGTAGTGTTAGTATTTGTTATCTTGCAGCGTTATAGGTTCCTGGTGTGCACTGTTGCCCTTGGATTTATGTTTGTAGCAGCACCTGTGCCGCTGCTGCCAGTGTAGTAGGATAGTTAGTAGCAGGTGAGAGAGTGTAGGATAGTTACAAATTCATCTCGGTGCCAAACAAGTCCCCCAAGATTAGGTTTTGTGTTCTCTGTATGTTTTGTTATTATTATTATTATTATTATTATTATTATTATTATTACTACTACATTACTGCTACTACTACTATTACTACTACATGTTTTCTTTGTAACTACAGCATGCCACGAAGTTTTCCTCAGACTAATTCAGTGTACAATGTTGTTAATACTTTTATGGCGAGCACAAATAATGTAGGCTTACGTCAGAGTATTTGTTATTAATACCTAAGGGACTACAGTAAGTGAGTGTTGAGTGGCCAATGCTGATGCTCCTCAAGAGTTTGCCAATGATCTATGTAAGGCTGTTGAGAAGATTGAATTGCTTGAGAAATGGAGGAGCTTGGAGGTTGTGAGCTTAAAATTTGTCTAGTGTAATACTACCAATAACTTGTTGTGTAAGCAGCCATTGTGGGGTTGTTTGAGGTGTTTGATAGTTAAGATGCTTCCCCAGTTCTGTTATGTGTTGCTTCAGATGGTTGACCAATACAAGAAAGGTATAACTTTATCCTTTATATACATCATCATGTCAAAATGTATTGTTACTCATCTGCTTGTCTTGTGAAACATCTGTGGCCTTGCAAAAATGTCACCTATGTGGTAGTCTTTGAACTCAGCATCAATATTTAAATACCACAAAATATTAGTAATTTGAAGCCAATGCAAGGCACTAGTATGTTATGATCCATTGTACTAGAGGAGCATCAGTACTGAGCCACCACAGTCAAGGGTGTGGTCAAGGGGTGCATCAGCCAGCACGGCACACCCAGGACAGAGTCTCCTGCCCAGCTCAAGACACTGTGTGGTTTCCTCTGTGTGTGAGTCTAAATGTTGCAGGTGTTATACTTTAGCAATGAAGAAAGGAAAAGATTGATCAAAGTGTATTCTTGCATCATTTATGTTGAATATTGTTCTTAGTGTCGCTGTGAAAAACTGGAAATACATGTTAGGAATGTCTCCACTTCTGACTGTACTTAAAAAAAGAATATTTTCTAGCCACAATTGTGTTCCGTGATTTAAAAAAAAAAAAAGGAACTTAAAAAAAAAGAGAGAGAGCCATAGGCTGAGCTCACTAGTATATACTGCAATGTATGGTGTCCTCTTTGTATATTTTGTGTAATTTATTGTCAAATGTACATAAAAAGATGATAGATGTATCAGCTTTTTATTTCAAAGCATTTACTTATTATTGTTCAAATTATTTAAATAACTGAATTATTTTAGGTGGAGAGAAGGTGAATAAGTTTTGAGCAACTAAGAAATAAGGATTGAAAAAAGTGTGCGGGGCAATAAGTGAGAATGTTAAGAATAATTTGTTGATCAATGGTGACCAGCATCTAAGGAAGATAAGAAATGTATTATAAATGTAGCAAGTGGAAGACAAAAAACCACTAGTGAAATAGGTGGATAGAGTACTATGATCTGTCTATTTTATGAAGATACTTTGGCCTCAGACGATGGGGGAATATATATATATGTGTGTGTGTCTGTCTGTCTGTGTGTGTGTGTGTGTGTATACCTTGTTAAGGGTGCCTGGGGTGGGTGTGCCTGTGGTGTAAGATATTCTGTGGGTCTGTGGGGTGGGATAGGAGAGAGAGAGAGAGACTGTTAGCGTCGTACCTAGTTAAAGATTTGTGTGTGTGTGGGGGTTGGGGTGGTAGTGACATGACAGGTGCTCACTAGTTTGATAATTAAGGTGAGGTTTGGCAACGCTGCTGAGATGGTAATTCGTCCATCGTCCGAGGTCAAAGTATCTTCATAAAATAGACAAACCATAGAGTATGTAAGAGAAACGGAAAATATATAATAGGATTGGAATAAGGACTTACACTTGGTTGGGAGTCACAATGTTTTGATCTTGATTCCACGTGTGACTTGTAGTCCCCTTCAAGTCAGGCCTTTGTAGCGGCAGCACCTGTGAGGAAGAAAAAAAAAAAAAAAAAAGGAAAGGAAAAACAAAAAAGAAATAACATTCTTTATACAAGCCCTAGTTTCTAGACCTCACATACCACATTTTTTTCAGGAAGTCTTTAATTTCACGTCAATCATCCATGTATTCGTCTCCCCACACAGTCCCAGCAACACCATCCATTCCCTTTCAGTTCTTTCAATCACTTCATTCATTTCACGGCCCGTATTCTACATACCATCATAGCTAAGTCCGTCGTACATAGCGAAATAAAGTGGCGCATTTCAGTCATAATACTGTCATAAACTCACACGCATCATTTCTATTCTGTCTCAGTCATATTTCTGACATTCCAGTACTACATGCTCTACCGTCTCATCCTCTCCCATGTTACACATCTGGCACAGTTTGCTGTAGGACTCTGACCATCTGTAGTTCCTTGCATTCACATCCATACACTGTGCCCTAACTCGGAAGAGATCACCACCCAGGCTTCCATTATACCACCTTACATACATTGGGGCCTTTTTCTCTCTGAACCATCCCAAAGTATTCTCTCATTCCATCTTGGTCTTCCACTTACTCAGTCCCACACCTTTCACTGTTTAGTCTATCTTACTTTTCCACTTTCTCACATCTCACTCTTAACCCTTTTCTGATTCTGTTCATCACCTTCCATTCATACACACTTTCTCTCCCTTCACAAAATATATGCTTCCACATAACCAGCATGCCACTCCTGTCTATCATATTCATACATTTCTTCTCCCACTTACTGCTCCTTACATTCCACAAATAACCTTTCGTGCTATTCTTGTATCCTCCATTTGTTCCAGCCTAACTTTGCATCTCAAGGACGCCTTCATGTGTCTCCCTAAACATACTCCATCTCATGTCACCTCTCAAAGCTTCTACAGATGCATACCTTGGTGCATTGAGTGCCATTCTTGCTACTCTATTCTGCTCTACTTCTAACTTGTCTATTTCACTCTCATTCCATGCAATGACCTCCATACCATATGTAACACTTGGAACAGCCACACTCTTCCATATTTCTCGCAACACCTCATATTTGCTCACTCTCATTCTTGCTGCACTCCCTAGTTAGCCAACCCACTGATTCACCATACTAATCTTCTTATTCTTTGTCTTTGCACATCCATTTGGACTCACCCATATCCCAAGGTATTTATACCCACAGTTTGAGTCCCACGACAGGCTGGCCACTTTTCTTTGACAAACCGCCGAGTGGCCAAAGGTAATCCACATGCTATCAACACTACCTTTGACTGGGACTGCAATGAGGAGCTTCCGTGGGCAGCCTGAATCTCTCGACAAGAAACGAGGTGTCACTTTAAAAAAATAATAACATACGCTACTAATGGGCGGAAGCCTACCGGTGCCATAGGTTCAGGACAAACTAAAATTTTTAAAAATAAAAATAAAAAAACATGCTAACTGCAGCTCATTTACTCCAAGTCTCCATGTAGCATCCCTCTCATCTTCTGACCTATTTACTATCATTATTTTATTTTTTTTCTCTGTTAAACTCACTCCAAAATCTCTTCCATACTCATCTACTACATCTAGTAAACTTTGTAGCTCCTCTGCACTCACTCATGACTACCACATCATCTGCATATAACAGCATGCATACCTTGTCTCTCCCAACTCACTCCTGCATTAATTCTTCTCAACCTGACTGCTAGTTCTGTGTACATACTAAATAAGATTGGTGACAATACATCCTTGCCTAACCCCTCTCACTCTTCACCCAATCTATTTATATATTCCCTAGTCTGGATCTAGCTTTGGTATCAACATACATACTCCTGACAATGTTAACTATTCTTTCACTTTACCCAACCTTCTTTCACTCAGGTCTACTTGAAAATTCTCTTGACCAACATCCCTCAATCTCCATTTCTCTTTTTTAGCTTTCACTCTAGGTTCACTTTCACTACACCACATGCATTCCACAACACAACACAGACGCAATACCAATCATTCCATCCTCATCCACACACATGCGACACACAGTTTCATACATTCTCCCATTCACCAGCATATAGTCAATTCTTGATTCTTGATTCCTTGCACTCCACATCACACATCACTCTGCTAAAGTCTCATTCAAGTTTTCCAAAGCCATTTCATTTGTCAACTCCACAAGCATTTCACCATTCCAATTCATTTACTCACCTAGTATACTAACAGGTGCATTCATATCTCTAATAACAATCATTCTCTGTCCCTTGCATGTTCTCTCACTAGTTTTTTTTAGAGTATCATACTTATCCCTGTTTTCTCTCGCTGCTCCTTCACCCTTGATCGTTATAAACACCACAACCACTGTTAACCTCTAAGATCTTTACGCTGACCCAATACATTCCACTTTCATGGCTAAGATATCCTCACTCATGGCACTGTTTCCTACATCTATCTCGTCTACTCTGAGGTTTCCATCCTTTCTATAATGAATGGTTACCCTTCCTCCTAATCTTTCTTGCTTTTTTCATCCCTTTCCAATCATCACATACTCACATCCATTCGTACTTCCTCCCTCAAGTGTGTTTGTCACTAACTAATTCATTTATTTAACTTCTTGCATACATCCTCACACTTCCCCATGGTCCAGCCTCTCACACTCACACATCCAACCCTCATACATTTACTTGCCTGATTGGTTTCTTCTCTTCCTTTGTCAGTGTAGTGTTTGGATCTGCGTTCTCCCACAAACCTGCTGGAAGAACCAAGAAAAAAGGGGCAATAAAGTAGAAGTTTTCACTCCTTCCTACCTTTACCAGCATTACACATATTGGTCACCTATAACTATTGGGCCCTCTGCCTCTCCTCTCATTCATGTTCTCTATGCATTCTCTAAAAACTCTTTCATCTCTCTGCCTCTCATTCCTGTTTTTCTGTGGATTCTCTAAAAACTCTTACACACACTATCACACAACTGTTACTCCTCCATTCAGTACTTCATTTGCCTACTAACACTCCTCTCTCTCATCTCATTCCATTCTTGCACTCGTCTCCTCTGCTGCTACCCCTAACATCTCAGTTCTTGCATACCTGGCCTAGCCGAAGTTAATGGTATATCGTGTGTTCAAGTAAGTAAATAGATGCAGTGTTATGTCTAGTAATGTTGATGTTCTCTCCCAGGATAAACTCTGAGAACTGAAAACTTCTGGTGAACAAAAATAAGCCTATTATTACCCTACAAGAAGTTAGGCCAAAAAACTACAGATATGAGAGAACACTAGTTGGGTACACCATTGATGGATAGGAAATTATTGGAAACAAAATAAACTAATGCAGAGGAAGGAAGAGGACTGCTTATATACATTATAGATAATACATCTTACAAGACTGTGAATATTTATGCATCAAAGTGAAAAGTTTGAATGAGACCATAGTAATTGCATCAGTATATAGAAGTCCTAGTGGGAATGTGACACTGATAAATCATTAAAAGTGATTCAGGAAATAAATAATAAACAGGCAAGACATAAATCTGGAGTACAAATTTACTGAAACAGTAAGGAACTGCTTTCTGCTTTCTAACACAGCATATTACGGAAATTACAACACATAGAGGGGAGACAAAAGGAGAAACAGTAAGGAACTGCTTTCTGCTTTCTGACACAGCATATTACGGAAATTACAACACATAGAGGGGAGACAAAAGGAAGTGTTCTAAACCTGTAATTTAGTAGTGAGGAATATATAAGTAGACAGTCCCATTGTGCGGAGTGATCATGCTAGTACAGTACAGTATAACCTTCACATGCAACATTGAAATTGAGGAGATACATGTAAGAAGAAAATATACTACATGTATGAGAGCAGACTATGAAATGCTGAGAAATAAACTAAACATAGATTGGAAGGAATTTTTTGGTGAAGCAGATGTTGAAAAAATGTAGATAAGATTTAAAACTGAATTAGAAGTGATAAATAAATGTGTACCAATAAAATAATTAAAGGATAAAACAATGCTGAGAAAAAGGACCAATAATGATTTGCTATTGAATAGGAAAAAAGTCTTTGGGCACGACTAAAATAATGGAGAACATAGAAATGGTGACATTAGTGAATGAGACACAAGGAATAGGTTAGTAGTATTCTTCCAGCCTGGCTGCTGATATACGGCCAAACCACCTCCCCAGGCTTGTTGGGGTGATAAGGATATCTTACAATATATGCATTTGTAACGGAAATTAATGTCAAAATCATTCGAAATGCATCATAATCTATACGAAATGTGTTTTATTTAGATCCAGGTGCATTATGGTGAAGATGTAAAAATTTACCAAATTGAGTTATGAAAGATAAATGGGTAAAATTTTACATCTTCACCAGAATGCACCTGGATATAAATAATACACTTTTCGTATAGATTTTGATCCAATTTGAATGATTTTGACATTAATTTCTGTCACAAATGCATATTTGATAAGATATCCTTATCTTCATAAACTTTGGCCTAAAATTATTTAACTGCCTTCCAAGGCACATTCGAGGGCTCAGGGCAGACAAACTGCACCACAGAAGCCTTCAAGAGACACTTGGATGTGTTCTTGAAAAAACTACCAGACGAACCTCCAGTGCCAAACAGTCCACAGTCCAGGAGTGCTGTATCAAATTCCATTATTGACCAGCTAAATTACAAAAAATTAATGGACAGGTGTGGAAGCGGTGAACTACCAAGTTGACCGTGGAATTCATCCTAAACCCCCGACAAGTAAGACAAGTAAGTAAGACTCTCAACAAATCTGGGGATCTGTGGGAATGCGGAGTTCTTGGGTGGGGAAGACGAAATACAGTGATGGTAAAAATAAGGGCTCAGAAGCCTTGCATTCTGCTGACACACAAAGTTTTTGGGCTGTGAAATTACATAATGGATAACATTTATCGGTATCATTTTACGTCTTCACCTGAATCCAGGGGAGGCACAGCCCCCCTTTTAGTATAGGTTTTTGACAGTGTAATATGGGGCTAGAAATGCTCCTAACAGTGTCATCTAGACCCTGAGACAGTTTATAGTTACGTGTGGTGTATTGATTGAAACTGCAATAATACCGGTCAGAATCACTAACCTAACATAACTTATTGACGAACGTGTAATGCACTGACGGTCACAAAACCTGGTTTGTGGCTACGAAAAAAAATGACATCTGCACCTCGCCCAACCTCCGATTTTTAGTCATCGAAAACATTTGATATCTTCTAAATTAACATAACATAACAAAACTTAAATCAACCAAACCTTAACCGGCATGACAAATAACAGAACCTTGTTCAAACCATACTAAATTTTACCTTATTCCCAAGGATCTCATAGAAAACATTGAACATCTCACAAACTAAGAGTTTGCGACGGAAATGTAATTAAGAAAACCTTCTCAGAATGCATTTCATAATGTAAAAATATAACCCTGAATTATCTGGAACATTCAGGTGAAGACGTAAAATGATACCGATAAATGTTATTATCCATTATGTAATTTCACAGCCCAAAAACTTTCAGTGTGTGTCAGCAGAATACAAGGCTTATGTTACCGTAACCAAGGACTCTACTTGCCGTAACCAACACGGGCCAGCCACACCACGTTGCACTACTACCACCAGTCCACCACATTGTTGTTGTCACGTATGCACTGTGCAGGTTTAGTTTTTTGTTTACAAAAGTGGTGGTGATAACATTACATGATTACACCTTTACACTAACTACTGGCTGCATACCTGTAATGGGAAGGGCAGGTGACGGCATGACAGGTAAGGCAAGGTGTGGTTAGACAGGCTTACTGATAGATCCTTACGGATTACTTCTGTTATAGGCCTACACCCGGCCTGTCACTCCACCTCCATGTTATTAAGATGACGTCATTCATTCCTAAAAGAAAATGGAATGATGTGGCCTATTTTCTTTAGCTTTCAATGGGAAACATATATAAGTGTATCATTCCTGAAGTGATATACAATAATAGGATATTCTTAATTAATGTTAGATTGGACTGGAATTACGTATTTTTTCCAAAACTGTCACTATCTTGTAATATTCCCTTCCAGTACATTACTTTTTTTTCTTCCACATAACACTCTTGATACAAACAAATGTTCACTAAAAATATGAGAAATTCCACCATTCATCCATAGAAGAATTAAGAAGATAAAACAAATATCAGCAAAAATACCAAGAATACACAAATAGATAGTACATTTTACTCTTTTTCAGGCTATTGAAGTTGCAACATTGGTGAAACTTCATGTTCAAAATCCCAACAAGGTCAACAGCAGCGAGTATTCAACATAACAGCTGATACATGAACGGAGATTAAGGAGCCAGGAGGCCAGTACAGTTATAATGAGTGGTACGGGGGAGAAGGGCGCCTTCACCCACACACACACACCCAAAACAAGTGATGCCTTGGAAGCTGGTATGTATACTTACAAGGAAAGGTGAACTCATGCAGGACTGTATTGATATCTTACATTATTTATTCTTTACTAGTATGATGGTATATTGTACGTCTCTCTCTGCAGAGCTCCTGAGTAACAATTTATTATAACACTTGGATCAGTTAGGCCAATTAATTAAGTGTGACTGTAATTAAGATATATGGGAACCTGTTATATATTATGATTTCTGCCTGACTCACTCAGTACTAGACTCCTTTCCTTTATTGTGTCATGCTTTGTCTCATAAGGTGTGGGGAGATGGAATGAAAAAATGTAACTAATCATTATATTCCATCTTTACCAGATATTTAACTTTTCACATCACACACCAAACTTTTCTTTTTATTTAGATAGAAGACAATGGTCGAGGGAGAGGTTACTTGAGGAACTCCAGAAGAAGGAAGAAGAAAATCAGAATCTGAAACTCCAACTACAGCAGCACCAAGATGACATGGCAAGCTATTCACCAAGCATCAACACTAACATTCTCAACCACCAGCTACCAAGCATTGCAGAAAAGCCTCTCACCTGTGCCCAAGTTGCCAGGTATTCTCGTCAACTCATATTACCTGAGTTTGGACCCGGAGGACAGAGGAAGTTGTTGGCGGCATCAGTTCTCATCATCGGGTGTGGCGGCCTCGGGTGTCCGGCAGCGATATATTTAGCTGCTGCCGGGGTTGGACGGCTCGGCTTGGTTGATTATGACTCGGTGGAGCTGAGTAACCTCCACAGACAAGTCTTACACACAGAGAAGAGGATTGGCATGTCAAAGGCACTCTCTATTGCACAATCCATTAAGGCACTGAACAGTCAATTGGATGTGGTTCCATATGAGATTTCCTTCACCAGTAGCGTTGCCTTAGAGGTCGTGAGACAGTATGACATTGTGTTGGACTGCACCGACAACGTGGCCACCAGGTACCTGCTCAACGATGCCTGTGTATTGGCAGACAAACCCCTTGTGTCTGGTTCAGCCTTGAGGTTCGAGGGGCAGCTCACTGTCTACCACCATCAAGGAGGACCATGTTTCCGCTGCATCCACCCCAAGCCACCACCTCCTGAGACGGTCACTAACTGTTCTGACGGAGGTGTGCTTGGCATGGTTCCAGGTGTGATAGGATGCATGCAGGCACTAGAAGCTGTCAAAATCATCAGCAACCTTGGAAATTCCCTTGCACAGAGACTCCTCCTGTATGATGGTTTTCAGGGAACCTTCCACACCGTCAAACTACGAGGTATGAAGAACACTTGTGAGGTGTGTGGGGAAGCACCTACTATAAAGCACCTTATAGATTATGAACAGTTTTGTGGAGCTGCAGCAACAGACAAGGACAAAGGCATCACACTACTTGACTCAAACAAAAGAGTAACAGTTGAAGAGTACAAAGCCTTGGTGAAGGCAAGCAAACCACACATTCTGATAGATGTGAGGCTACCTGTCGAGCTACAAATATGTTCCCTCCCTAATTGTATCAACATTCCTTTGAAAGATATATACAAAGCAGAAAGTGTCAACGTAATTCAAAAGAAACTATCAGACTTAGGAACCAAGAGTGTGTTTTGTGTTTGTCGGAGGGGTAATAGCTCCCAGGAGGCAGTGAGGCAGCTGGAGTCATCCCTCGCCCAGCTGGAGTGTGAGGTCAAGGATATTGTGGGTGGGTTGACAGCCTGGGCACATAAGATTGACAACTCTATGCCAGTTTATTGATATTCCAACTAATAGTGAAGGACAACATTGTGTTTGAACTTTTGGTTTATATCATGTGGCTTTCAGGGTTAAAGGCCAACTTCTCTTGTATAAATCCTTTACAACTAATGTGCACAATGTATGTAACTCTGGAAAGGTTCTATTGAGTGAGTTTCAACTTTGGTTTGAGTGAAAGTTTATTTGTCATTCCTCAACTTAAACTTTCTAAATCCACTTTGGCAATACTTGACTGTCATCATTAAGGTCTCCATTTCTTGTAATAAATAATGAAAATATGGACTTTGTAAATGGAAACTTATTACTGAGGAATGAGTAGAGCCACCAGAACACACAACACTTGGGTTCTGTGATTATAACCCAACACACTATATTATAGGCTGTGAACAATCAAAGTTTGTATCTTCATTCAGTATGTTCCTATATGAATACTGGAAATTCATATCATTTATACATATCATGTGTGTATGATTGCATTTACTCTTGATAATTAAAAGAGGACACAGTAAAATTGAGATGTATTGCTTCCCACACAGCAACTTCACTCTAAAAATTATTAAGTGTTAAACTGCCATTATGTCACACCTCAAAATGAATTTTCCGTACAATTATAGCAGCACTTAGCATGGCTTACCCGTATAGAATAAAAGATGATTAAATAATCCCCTGAACAAGGTAACTATAGATCATATAGTTCTGCTAGAGTTAAAAAGAATGCTACCCTCTTACCAAGAAGCTGTCATGAGTCAGGATCAAACTCGCTACCTTCAGATCACAAGCCAAGCACTTTACCACAGAGCCACCCAGCCCATGAAGCCACAGAAAGTGAGATGTCAAAGAGAAGATATATGAGTGTGGTAGAGGTAGTGAGTGCAATGGGAGGACACACTGCTACAGTGTGTGATAGAAAGTGAAAGAAAAGATGAGAGAATGTAAGTACAGGAATAAATGGAGACTTGCCATGGCCATTCCTTGGGAGAAAATCTTCTGAATTGGCATCACATCAGTGGCTGATTAAAGGAGGGGCTGACTGGGCTGCAGCCAGGAGGCCCCAGCATTTAGGGGACACCCAATTCCCAAAGTTAGTGAAAAAAAACCTATCTCCTCATCAATTTCTGAATTCCCTCCAGGGGCCTCGTGCAACCTTAATCCGGCCCTGCATCACAAATAAAATGGTTTCACAAAACCTACAGCATACATCTCAGGCCATATGACCTATAATATCTGGCACTTACTTTACATTCCATTAACTCAGTCTAAATCACCTACACTTTGGTAATCAGCTGATTCAATAATCCTCCCAAACTAGGTACTACAAACCCTATAGTCCTGCTAGGGTCAACAAGTGCTATCCTCTCACCAAGAAGCTGCCGTGAGCCAGTATCGAAATCACAACCTTTAGGTTATGAGCCCAAAAACCTGTGATTCCCTCCCACCCTGTGGTTCACCTCTGCCTTCATGGACACCATTGTCTCAGCACTAGTATACAAACCCAAATATCACAGCCTTGCCTTGTGCCACTCTCACTATTCACAACTACATCACCACCTCCTACACCTCCATTCCTAATGCATCTCATCAATCTGCTCTTTCACCTTCCTTCTGCCTTATAATTTCTCAAACTCTGTAACTATTCTACAGCTTCTCCTTACTATCTACAACACAAGCAAATAATATCAGAATCCCCTTGCATCTTCTATCACTCCATACACCATTGTTTCCTTTTATTTCCTGATCCTGGCTTATACCTTATACCTCATCTCACCACTCATTGCACCATATTAAACTGTTAACGAGACATAATACCTCACAGTCTTAGTCAGTCGAACCTTTACTAATAAAGGTTCCATTTATCTGTTTACTCTACATCATTTTCCTTGTTAAAACTTCCTATTTACCCAATAAAAGTGATATTCAAACATTTCTTAAGGTATTGTCACTCCTCACTTTTTCAATCTTACTGCAATGTTTTGAAGATCTATTTGCATATGCACCTGTTCTGATTAGAAAAGGAATATTTTTACCCATTAAATACACCTTATTTACCTGATCAGAGAGGCCAATGTTCTTAGGTGAGAAGGGATCATCTTTTGAAGTCCACAATCCCTTTTCTGAAACAATACTAGCAAATATAAAGCCAGTCATGAAGGCATCATAGCCAGCCCTGTGACCATTAGTACCGCGGAAGTACTCAGATGGGTTCTCTTGTACCTCCTTCAGGACTTTGGTAACCTGTTCAGGCTTATCTTCCTTTAAACTTACACGAGACCTTTTTGGTTCAGGAGCATTTTCAAGTGATGGTCTTTTCTGTGACTTGACTTCCTCTCGTGCCTTGGTAAACTTTTCAATGATAGAGACCAGAGATCCTGTCTTGGGTCCCGTGTACTTGGTGTCTCCTTGCTTCTTTGCCCCTTGCGTCTGCAGGACCTTCACTATTCTGTTGATGTTGTGACTCTGGGCACACTCATTATTCCTGCAAAACCCATGAACCTGAAACAAAGGGAGAATAATATTGATTAAACTTTCTGTCATCCCAAGGGAGTGAAATGAAAAGGTGATATAACTCCAGGAACTAAAGAACTGATGATTAAGGGGAAGAGAGCAGAGGAGGAGGATAAATGTGTCCCACGATGGATATGAACACAATTACTGCATGAAAACACACAAAATGCTGAACAATGTGAGAGAGAGAGAGTTGAATGCTTTGGTTTTCTTCACACTAAATAACACAACTGCTTTATTGACCTTGGTAAGTTCAACAAGACTGTATTTTAAGAGGTAATTCCAATATCCCAAGATCCATTTCCAATTACCATTATTACATACACAAACCAGATCATATATTACAAATTCAAGAGGCATCATCATCCTCTTCAAACTAAACTGAGAGGTCTAAATTGAAACCGATGAATTCAACATAAAAGCACACACATATGATATTATGATAAATACCACAATGAAAACACAAAACAATACACTTACTGCAAAATTCTGACACAGTTCCCGCTTGTCAGTGTCATCTTCCACCCTGTAGGAGAAGATTTGTAAGTAGGAATACCAGTCTATGTTGGGCAAATGCTTGGGGTAAGGAGGGAAACGTAGCCTAACATGCCACAGTCCCTTCCTCTGACGCCCAACATTCTTCAGCTGCCTGCGGGTGGGAAAGAAAATTAGTCAACACTGTACTCTGGTCGGGTGTTGATTGAATAGACGTTTGGGTGTGAACATCAGTCACTTCCTACTTACATCTTTTTGAATAAATACTCCAGGTAGGTTGCTGGCACTGCTTGGTGGAACTCGGCAAGGTACTTGGTGTCGTAAACTCCCCGTGGAAAAAGGTCGTCTAGATCAGCAGCAAAGGTATCGTTCTTCTTGGGAAGGTCAGTGTAGAAGGATTGGTAGAGGAAGACCAGATCTATCAAGCCATTGTGTACGACGAGTGGCTTTTTGTGTTCCAGGATTTTTGTGAAGAGATGTCGCACACTCAGCGATTTATCATCCTGTAAAGCAATATAAATAAGACAAGTTATTCGATACCATATTTCCATTAAAGTAAAAGAACAATCTATATATGGTGATAAATACAGAAATTATGATTCTTAAAAGCTATCAAGATGTATCCTGGTGTCCCTACTTGACGGTCAGATCCTTTGTAGTATAGGATCCCCTTGGCATACAGCTTGTTGAAGTCAAAGCCGTGGTTGTGCAGGAACTTGACAGAATTGCACTCCACAGTGAAGGGATCCGAGCACATGGTGAGCACATTGAACGTCTGTACCATGTAGTCATGACTCCGGATCTGTTCCTCACCTGGGAAAGTAAAAAAAAAGACATTTAAAACACATGCAAACACAACAAACACAAGAAAAACAACAGACAACAAGAAATAACTGATATCTTAAATACACTTCACCACACATCTCACCCAGCTTCATGAGAATGACACAGACTATGTTCTTACCATTTTCATCTTGCATGTTAATACTGCTGACAGAATTACAAGAGAAACATGATATTCCCAAGGCAACAATAGCATAATTCTGTGCCACCTCCACCAAGTTCTGATATCGGATGTCAAGCTCAGAACTGTTGATCTTCTTTCTGTTTCCCAAGCCAGACAACTCCTGAAACAGTGAACAAAATTAATGAAAACAAACAAACACAAACACATGAAAGAAATGCAACTGAAAACACTAAAAAAGAAGAAAAAGAGGAGACTTAGTTACAATATATAAATTGATGAACAACTTGGAAGAAACATAGACAATAGGAGAGGTGTGTCTAGTAGAGGAGAAGGAGTGTAATGTGGAGTGAGTGAGACGGTCAAATGCAACACCTCAATATGGTTTGGCCACATACAAAGAATGACAGGGAGTGAAATGACAAAGTGTGTAGGTGGTGGGTGTAAGAAATAGGTGTACTAGAGGATAGGGTAAAGTGCTACAGTATTTAAATGATAGGAGAGGAGTTTTGAGAAGATTAGAGGATGCAAGAAAGGAATGTAAGGATAAGAATAAATAGATTTTTTTTTCTGCCTTTGCCATTCCCTGGGTGGAGTTATTAGAAACAGATGCCAAATAGATAGATAGATATATAGAGAGATAGACAAATCAAGGCTAAACTACTAATTCAATGTCTCCTACATCAGATATTAATTATGGCCTACAGCTATCAACTCAATGTCTGATTTATGAGATATTATTCCTGATAATTTATATGCATGAAACATCGATTACTGTGTATGTGTTCAATAAACCATATAAACGAGACTTTCACAAACTTTTTTTTTTCTGTTGCCTTTAATATTGAGCTGCAAATCAAGTCTCCAGTTTTGCATCACGTCAGACGCAACACACTGGTGCCTCCACGTGTACCACCTTAACACTTACACACCTACAACACTTACACATGGAATGAACTGAAGGAAGAAGTGATAATGGCAAAGAATGTACATCAACTGAAGGAAAAACTAGACAAATATAGATACGGAGACAGGACCACACGAGTGTAGCTCAGGCCATGTATACTACAACTAGGTATACACACACACACACACACACACACACACACACACACACACACACACACACACACTACAACACTTACACAGTCTATGGCCACGAAGGTTGCATCCTTGACGGCCTTAGACAATGAAGGCCACACTTGTTTTAGGTTATCGCCCGTCACTTCGATAATAGGCAGCTTCTCGTCCATCTTGGGATAATGTTGAATGTTTACTGAATGTGTCCTGACTAAACGAACACCAGACACAGGGCTTGTATGTGGTGTTACTGCTGTTGTGGCTTCATGCTTTAGCTTGTGCCGCCGCGTGTACAGTTGCCTTCATTCCTTCGCCATCAGCTGTGAGTAGGTACCATGATCACACCTTCAATTAATTTGTTAAGGCGAAGTATTGCCTTTAATACACTATTCCTGGTGATTACTAGTTGATTTATTTTATCTTAATGTTGTTTTTCTTCCCTTACCGGTTTTCTGTTGTGTTATCTGTGTTTAATTGTTGGTTAAAGTAATGTGTTTTGTGGTGAATCAAATCTTGCCTCATTCTCCTCCCGCACCAATCGTAAACACACTAAGGATTACCTATGTAAAAACACCCTAACACATCAACTATATGTAACACATGAAAGAATTCAATATAATCATTATGACATAATCAATAATTACCATCGTATCTTGATAAATATATACATTTCAATAAAAAAATTTCAATATTTTCGATTTTACGTATACCTTCGGAACTGCATTGCATTTTATCCATAACATATACTTTACAATACCAATATTAAATCAATTAGTACATATAATCCATTTCAAGTAGAGTGAGAGGGTATTGCAGCATAAAAACAAGCTTCCTTCCTTCAAAAGTTGCCTTGCTCCAGCCTGTGTTATGGCGGCGTGGTGACGAGGGACGCCCCGGCTACACTCACCTCACACACCTCCTTAACACCGTCCAAGAACCCTCTAAGGTGATATATTAACACACCACCACACAACACACCCTGGGAAGCCACTAAATACCAGATGGGTTATGTACTTTATGAATTAGAGGAATGTTATTATCCGAGCCACAGACGGGTTAGCCTACCTGTTGGGAGTGGGCTGGGCGGGCTTAGAAGGCTGATTAGTGCATGTAATTAAAGCTGTATAGGTCCAGGTGTACCCTAGTTATAGACTCACTCTTTATAATTCATTGTGTCTGGGGGAAATATTACGTTGGTTGTACAGGTTATGCTGCCGAGCGATTGTGCTTTAGGCTTGAAAACATTGGGTCAGTTTAGACTAGAATCACATCGGGTCACTTTGGACTTGAGCTTCGATCCATTTACAGTTAGTTTGGCCTTTAGGATTGGGTCACTTAGGGTTCATTTTGGCTTTAGGCTGGAATCACATCGGTTCACTTAGGCTTAAACTACATAGGGTCAGTTTGGGTAATTATTATGGAGATATGGACTCTTATTTTAGGGCACGAATTTAGTTTGTGTGTATAATAAGACTTATTATTAAGGAAATAACCTTCTTCCAGAAACTACCTGAAATTTACTATTAAATTTTTTGGTTCAAGCCACAAACCTAATATTTCCAGTTAAAGAAATATCTCTAGGAGAAAATCCATCATGTTTTAGATATATAGTAATAGTGTGTACCTTTTGACAACCATCAACCCTGTTTGTACCTTGTTAACACTATGGAAGTGGTGAAGAGATGTTGGATGTCACCCACTGTACCCAATCACTGACCACGGATGAACGTTTTGAAACTAACTAAATGCCACATAATAACCTATGCCAGCCTCACCTACTTTACCTGCTACGTACACTCACCTAACGGATGAACAAGTTTTGAGCATTTTTTAATCAAACAAATGCTGTGTATAACCTACACACCTTAACGTTAAGCATTAAACATATTTTTCCATGTTTTTGATGTGATTTTAGATGTTGTGATTATTCAGAGCTCAGTTTGTTTATAGGTTTCCTAATATTACTGGGGGTGGGGGGGAAGTATCTCAAAAGTTTGTAAATTCTTATTAAAACGAAGTTCATAATCAAACAGATAAAAGAAAATGGCAAGAAAATAAGTTTAACAAAAAAAATGTGTACTGAAACCATTTTTTTAATTCAAGTTTTTGATTTATGATTAAGATAAGATTGTTTTTTAGTGATGAGTTTGCATGATTGTGTTTACAGTCTTGGTTTTTCTTTTAGAGGAAGAGAACGGCAAGATGTCTATGTCAGGGGCAGAATACCTTGCCTCCATCTATGGCACAGAAAAAGACAAAGTGAACTGTTCCTTCTACATCAAGACAGGAGCTTGTCGGCACAGTGAGAGGTGCTCCAGGAAGCACAACAAGCCACAGTACAGGTAAGGCTCACCTCACACACCAACACAAGGGATAACCATTCATTAGGAACAATGAATTAATATATGACGAATACATACACACACACATGCATAGGGAAGATAGAGTGGATGTATAGTGAAGGATTGTTGTTTGTTTGAATACCATTATTTTTTCATGTAGTAACTATAATTGTAGTTACACAAAAGGTGTTTAAGACTCACCTTTGTACACAAAACACTTAGCAACATGTTGGATATAGTAGACATCAATATAACAATTCTACTATTAACCTGAAAGTAAGCATCATACAGTTTGGTATAGTACCTTACACTGTCACCCTAATACAAGTAAATAAACCCCACCATCTTCCCTGGTCCTTCCAACAGCCAGACTGTGGTGATGCAGAACATGTACGTGAGTCAGCAAAACTCAGCCAAGTCAGCTGACGGCTCCCACTTGGCCAACATGAGTGACCACGAGATCCAGGAGCAATTTGAGTATTTCTTTGAGGACGTGTTCTTTGAGTGCGAGGACAAGTATGGCGAGATAGAGGAGATGTGCGTGTGTGACAACCAGTGTGACCACCTGCGGGGAAACGTGTACATCAAGTTCCGTCGCGAGGAGGACGCTGTGAAGGCGGCCGAGGACCTCAACAACCGCTGGTACATGTTCCGCCCCATCTACTGTGACCTCTGTCCCGTCGCTGATTTCCGAGAGGCTTGCTGCCGCCAGTTTGAGATGGGACAGTGTGGCAAGGGAGGCTTCTGCAACTTTTGGCACGTCAAGCCTATTTCCCACCACCTCAAGAACCTGCTGGCACGTTCATCACGCTCTCGCTACCGTCACCGCACCCGTTCACGCTCCAGGTCACCAAGGGGAGGAGGAGGTGGAGGGGGAGGGGGAGGGGGAGGAGGAGGAGGAGGAGGAGGGGGAGGGGAGAGATACCCTGAGAAGTACGAGGGGAAACACGAGGGCAAGCACCGACGCAGGTCCCGCTCCCGCTCCAGGGACAGGGACCGTCGTGACCGCAGGGGAAGGTACTGAGGGGTGCCTTGGGGTGTGTTGTCTGCTGCCAACGGGAGGCAATGTGAGAGGCATTGTTTGTGGGCTCCAGGTACTTGCTGGATGGGGTTGGAGGATGTAAAGTGACCTATACACATCAAATCAGTGACATTTTTCCTCATAATATTTCATGATAAAGTCTCCTTCATTATTCAAGGTCAATTTTAAATTAAGCCGGTTTTTACATAATTAAGTTGTTTTTAGCTGATTGTGGAATCTGTTAGAAATATAATCATACTTTAATACATACAATTAAATATATTTGTTAAGGCCTTTATATGTAGAGTGGAAGAATTCTTGTGATTGAGCACAACATTGTAAGATTCTCAGTTCATATACGTAGAGTCTACATAGAAAGTTTCAGTTGAACAAGGTGTGTCATCTAAGAAGCCTCATTGTCTACATTGTTAACAAGGATTTGATGGAGATGTGAATTTGCTTTTAGTTTTGCATTTGTATGTTGTAGATGGAAGATTGAAAGCCCTCACACTAAAGTGAGAGGAGACAAGTTAAAAATATGACGCAAGCCAAGTTTGAACATTTTATTCCATTGATTTCCACTCAGTATTGCAGCCTTATCAAGGGTTAAGTTGGGTTCAATGTTTAGTCAGATTGAGTCAATATCACTGAAATATTGTTGCTGAAATGTCATTTCTATTCCTTCTTTTTCATAATTTCATTGTAGGAAGTGTCTTTTCTAAGTGTAGGTTCTAAGTACACATGCGCATTTTTGTAACAGCAGAGTTAAATACACACTTAATATACAACTGTATGTAAAATCATTATGACTTCATCTCTTAAGAGTTCAAAATATAATACTGCCAGTATAATATTGTTGAGTATTACCTTCACGTTATTGGCACCAGTCACCTCTGCTGCACTTGTCAAACTCAATAACAGAACCTCAATAAGGACCATTGTTCATTGTTCATTGTGCATACATTATAAGTACAAATTTTCATGTGCATGAATCTGCCGTTTACAAACATGCAGCTTTATGTAACCAGACATACCTTATGAAAAATGTATGTTGTCACCTTTAGAATTACATCTTTATTTATAGTCTCCTTTTTAGTGGCAATAAGAACTATTTTTTACACCAATGCACACGCACACAGCTCCCATGGTGCAGTGTTAACACTCCCGCCGGTCACCTGGCATGGTGTGGGTTTTCACTGACAAGGAACACTTACTGTCCCCCATCAGCAAGGGTATTGGGGGAGGTGGATTTGCTGCAGGCCATAGTGAATTCCACTGCATGGTAGTTCAGTGGTAAAGTCCCGGTGTGTCAATCAACAGGCTGAGGTTTGTGCCTTGCTCAATTGTAATTGTAATGTGGTGGGGGGAAATGTGCCAGGCAGCAAAGGCCATATGGCACTATTGGGACCTTGTGCCTGGCTCAAGGTGCAAAGTTTTCACTTGAAGACCAAGAGCAGAAGGATGTGTGAAATCACAGCCTTACCCATAGAGCGGCCTATAATGACCTCTAGACTCTCTCCAGGAGGGTAATGTCTGGTAATCACGAGTCCAGCACGTGATCCTCAACATTAGTGAATTAAACCTTTTACACCACATATGTTATGGTTGGGTGTCAGGTTAACCATTCAGGTTGCCACACAGCCTAATGATGGGCTCTGGAGTTGTCATTCACCTTTTCAAGTTGATATTTTCAGCTACATAGACATAGTATGTATTGGTTGTCATGTGAAGTCACACCTTTCATGTCACCAAAATAACTACTTCCAAAGGTAGTTTTATTAATTAGCACATACATTTCGTAATTTTCATTAATTATAACTGAATTAATACTTTATATATTGAAGGGTACACCAAAATTATTTTTTATCAAAACCATGACATTATAAAGTGTATACATACATCCCTGAAGGTTATAATTTACACTATACAAAAGTGAGTCAGGAATTCCACAGAATATCCCCGTGCCTGGGGATGCACCACTCACTTTTGTTTCTTGCTGGAGTAATACTGGTGATCAGAGTGGTAGCGCTGACTCACCTGGTACTTCTGATCCCTGCTGTTGGAGTGGTACTGGTGGTCATTGTGGTGGTGCTGGGTGGGGGTGGGGGCAGGGGCAGGGGGAGGTAGCTGTGGTGGCTTGGTGCGGTCACTACTGTGGTACTGATGGTCGCTGTGATGGTGCTGCTGCGGCTGTTGCTGCTGTTTGGTGGTGCGTTCACTGTTGTGATACTGGTGGTCATTGTGGTGGTGCTTGTGCCCGGTGCTGTGGTACTGGTGATCACTGGTGTGCTGTGCCTCACTGGAGTATTGAGTGTCCGTGCTGTACCGCTGCGAGGACGAGTGATGACGATGCTGTGACTGCTGGTGCTGTTTCTTGTGCTGACTAGTGGTGTGTTTATGGTGAGTGGTAGTGGTGGGTGTGGTGGTGGTGTTAGTGGTGCTGTTTGTTCGTTGATATTTTGTACTGCTGCTGATGTGGTACTGGTGGTCGTTCTGGTGGTACTGCTGTGACTGCTGTAGCTTCTCTGCCAGTTCATGGTCGTAGGTGGAGTGCAGCATCAGCCCCAACACACCTGCACGGTTAGTCATGGCTTGCCTCACCATGCGCTCCTGTTCAAGTAGCTCATCCAACTTGAGCCACTGGAAAAAAAATTGATGCATCCTCATATTTCTCCTCTTCAACAAAGCTTTTTTTTCTTAAAGAGTAAAAGATGAGCCAATAGGATGAAAAAGTAAGATGGAATTAAACTTCATGGTAGAAAAATGTGAGTCAATGGAATGAAATAAATAGTTAAAATACAATCTCAAGAAGCAAGTAAGTAAAAGGGAAACAATTATTCTCCGCCTATCCTGAACCTCAATTATATATACCATTCATTGGAAAGCTTTGAAATTAAGTTGTTCAGGTGTACTTAAGACATGAGATTATTTTTGTAATGCAATATAAAGCCTATAAATATTCATGTAATTATTCTATTGCTACTGGTTAGAAGTTAACATTTTTTCTATAAACATTTTCATTTACCATCTTTTCAGGAAAATGTATCAAGTTAATCTATAAACTAATGTATATATAAGAGAAAAAAAAATAGTAGTACAGGTGTTGAGCTTACCTGTCTGACTCTTTCCATGTCTATCTCGGCCCTCCTCAGCTTCTCCCAGCAGTAGTGACGCAAACACTTCTTTTTGGACGCCAAGCAAATTTGTCCCGTCATATCAAACACATTGGAGGTCAGAGGTGCTCCACATACCTGAGGAAAGTTACAACACTCCATTTTTTTCTGACCTCATGGAAGATTTCACAACAAGCAAAGATTTCAAGCCAGCTTTTACGAGAAAACTTTGACTTCTTTGGTAGATGGTGGTAGTGATAGAGAATGGTACAAGTCTCACCTCATTATCCTTAACAAGAGGTGCTTTGGTGTGTTCCGGACACATGACCCTCAGTCTTTTGCAGTAGGTGAGGGTGCTGGGGTTGTAGAAGTCACAGAACATATTGTTGCCCTCTATCCTCGTCTTGAACATGGAGCCAAACGTTGTCTGACTCTCAAGCTAAGATAAGAAAGAAAAATCGGTTTCATTTCAATATTCAATCTGATGCTTTTATATACAATGAAGTGGGTTTTCATGTATAGATTTTTCTCAGGTATACCCAGAAGAATAAGGAATGTTATGATGTATATACACGCATACCTCTGCCTTATTGAAGGATGAGAATATCTTCATGAAAAAGTGTTACACAAAGCAAAAAAAGTAGCAAATTTTACCTTTATCCTTTAATTTTGTTATTTCTCTATTATTTTCCCCTTACCTGGATACCAACATTCATATAAAGCAAACAGATAAGTTAGATAATGAACAGACATAACAATATATATGAATCTTCACTATAGGAAGAATATTTTGTTAAGTTACTTCAAAGCTTATCATCACCATCAAAACGACAATATAAGTGAGTCTATCCACAAAACATTCAGGTTACCTTATTAAAGCAGTTTTCCATATGTCTAATTGCTCTCCTGGCCTGCACTTCATGTCCGCAGGTGACACAGTATATGTAGATGCCATCCGCCCCCTCCTCCTCCCCACCATCATCAGCCTTGGGGTCAATACTGGCTGTCCTCCCTCGCTCCACTAGTCTGTCCAGCTCCTGAAAAGAGGCACGGCATGTTAAAAGTGATATTCATACTACAGTAATTGAATATATTACTTATTAAATATACATGAGATACTGAAATGTTGAAAAAAATAAGTATAAAACATCAGCTAGTAGTCCATTCTTTCAATTAAATTTGTATGCATCTTTTTTTCTTCTCTAATTGTTTATACAGATGGTAATAGTAACTTAAAGATGATGTGTTGCCATCAGTGAATGCAGATATAATAAAAAATACTTGCTAACGTTATACCTTTAAGATTTTGATATCACAATTGGTATCAGTGAAGACAAGTATTAAAAGTAATGTGTCTTTTACATGCTAGGATTATTGCATTAACTTTAACATTCCTATATGATGATTCTCCATGGTTCTGAAGGTATACTATCAAACCATTACAAGTGCAAGTGTCTAGTATCAAACTCCAGAGTGTGTTGAAGGTACAACTCACAAGGTGTCGTTGGTCCAGCTGCTGCAACACCTCTCTGGCCTCCAGCTGCTGTCGCCGGATCTTTTCCAGCTGCCTGATGTCCTTGCTCTCAGCCACACACTCACTCATCTTCCACTCTTGAATGCGCTGCGGCAATACCTGGAAGCAACAGGAAATATTTGGTGGACAGGAATAGAAAATAGATGAGATGAGAACTAGATAGAAAGAAAAAAAATCTGAGTATCTGTTATGGATATCAAGTTATGTAAAGGAAGACACTTGGTTTGTATTACACACAGTCTACTTAATAATGTATAAGTTTCATGATCAAAAACTTGTACATCATCAAGCATTAAAAAAAAAAAAAAAATGCACAGGATAAGTAATTTCACAGCCACACTTAGTACAAAAAAAAAGTCAAGTACTAAATACAAAACTGAACCAGTGTTTGCTTACAGAATAGATCCTTGCTTCAGCCAGCTTGAGGCCACACTCATCGTTGCAGTACTTGCTGTTGGGACGTGCCGGCTTGGTGCACTGGGGTCCAAAACACTGCTTGGTGGTGGTTGGGTCGGCCCTTAAGTAACCTCCATCCGAGTCACTGTCTGAAGTGTCGGATTCATGGCGACTCTTACGTTTCCGCACCCCTGCTGTCTGTTCCTTTTTCTGGTGGAACATGAAGATTAACGATTTGGTGTGCAAAATATTGGTGCCGAGTACTAACTAACTAATTTTCATCATTATTAACTATTGAGGTTTCAAACAAAATTATACAAAAATACACACAATCCCTAAAGAATGGAAATAATGCCTATTTACAAAAATGAAAACAAAGAAGAACCATTTCATTATGGACCAGTGTCATTGAACAGAATAGTCTGTAAGGTATGTGAAAAGTTTATCATGAAAAAATGGACTAAATACTTAGAAAGAAAAGGAATAATAACTGATGGACAATTTGGATTCAGAACAGGAAGGTCATGTGTCATGTGTCATCAACTTATTAAATTTTTGCTCGAGTGATAGATATAACACCAGAACGTGATGAATGGGTGGATTGCATATATCTAGCCTTAAAAAAGGAATTTTATAAGGTTCCACATAGGAGAATACTATGGAAATTGGAATACATTGGAGGGCTGAAAGGAACGTTAAAAAACTGAAGGAAGACTACCTGAAAGGAAAGGAAATGAGAACAGTGGTAAAGGATGAAAAATCTGAATGGAGGGAAGTGAACAGTTGAGTACCACAGGGATCAGTTTTGGCATCAATGGCAGTTACATAAGCCAAATAAACCACAAGGATTATGAGGAGTTACATAATGACATAAACAAGATATATAATGGAGCAAGACATGGGAAATATAATTTAATGAAAAAAAATGCCATGTATTAGAAATGAGTGTGGAATGAGACCCTCAAGGACAAGGACATATGTCTGGACAAAATATTACATCAATAAAAAAAGAAGAGAGATTTGGGAGTGGTAATGCAGAACAACTTATCATCAGAGAAATATATAAATACTAGATAAAATATTTGGTGACACATACAGAATGCTAAGAAATATACAAATAGCTTTTCACTTCACACAAGAAAAAACTGCAAAAAAGAATTTGCTTGAACGATAGAAAAGTACAGCTTTTCCCAGAGAAATAGCGATATACTTGGGATGGACTGAAAGGAGAGCTGATAAAGGAAAGGAATGTACAACTGAAAGAAAAACTGGATAAATACTGATAAGGAGACAGAACCAAACGAGTGTATCTCCTCAGGCCCTGTATACTACAACTATTATAGATATACACACACACACACACACACACACACACACACACCAAACAGTAAAATGGATTCATTGAACGAGACTTGACCTGACTGAGTGATCTTTTTGAACCGCCTACCGGTGCCTATCTTTGTTTGTTTTTGTTTATTTATTTATATCATTAACCGTTGGCGCCAGTAGGCTTATTAAGCTACAGATGGACTTGCCTCGCCTGTTATTTGGTGTAGGTTTTCAGATTTTTTATCATTTTTATAGTGACACCTCAAATGTTTAGGTTCTCTCGTGAATATGTTGAGAACGTGCGAGACTAATCACTGCTACAGGTCTCAGACGTTGTTAATCCCGTCTGAGGACAGTTTGGCAACAATTTGGGTAGTCTCTGGCCACTCGCCGGTGATATCAAAGAATGAAAAGTGGTCAGCGTATAATGGGGTTTTGAACCCGGGACCCTAGGCTCGCACATCAAAGCGCTAGACCACTGTACCATCGCCTTCCCGAGACAATCATCCAATCCCATGTATTATCTGCCTCACGCCCCCCAAGCACCGATCCATCAACATAATAAGTCACCCTGCCTCATTACGTCGCCCTCCTTCAAGTTGCGCCTTCCCAACACCTGAAGGCACACGTGAGCTGCTGTAATAGCAGGTGTGTCCACCACCTTATTACCCAGGCTTTAATGTATGCCCAGACTTCACTGTGCTGCTCCATTGTCACCACACGGCACTGGCGGCTGGACAAGGTCGTGAAACGTGCGGGACTGCACAGGCGGCTGGACAAGGTCGTGAAACTGCGGAACTGCACAGGCGTCTGGACAAGGTCGTGAAACGTGCGGGATCCGGGGACTGCACCAGGCACACCATACACCGCGCATTACTAAACTAACACTCATTTCTTAATACTATGTACTCTCATGTGTTTTTTTTCTTAATATAAGCTTAAAAATTCAAAATAATACAACAATAACGTGAAAACATGTAAAAAATGGTTTATTCAAGTGAACTTATTTGAAACTCAATCTAGAGGTTGCGTGACGTAGGTCACGTAGGTGCATAACGTGATGACTAGCGGTGGTAATAGTGTTAACAGAATGATGATGATGGCATGGCATGTCATGTCATCAAATGCCAAAATTCGTTGTGCAGTTGTTGATGAGGTGTTCATGTCAGTACCTCTGTATGTATCATTACATGTTTTCTTAGTGAGGGGATCTCTTCCTCACTATCAAACTAAACTGAGTATACCCTGTATGTTTTCTGTTGTTTCATGAAGGGATAACCATTCTAAAAATATTAAAAATTGCCGCCATAAATTAAAGGCGGTGGTAGTGAGCCAATGCCTTTTGTTAATCTGATTAACAGAAGTAATTGACAGCGCGAGTATGCAAGATACCATTAATTAACGTTGTTTGTACTAGGCATGTTTCAAACGAATATTCTAACATAAACAAAAATGTTATGCTTACTTTCCGATTAAATGGTTTGGCCTCTTTCTCCTTGGTCTTGGTGGATTCTATGGTCACAGGGTCCTTTGTGAACTTCTTGTTGAGCTCAAACATTTCCTCTTCACTGTGTTCATTGCGGTCTTTGAGCACTGCATGATACTCTTCCTTCATGGTGAAGGGAGGCTGTGGGGGAGGCTTGGGTAACTTGTCTGTCTCATGATCCCTGTGTTTCTTGAGGCTGCTGCTGCTGGTCTTGTTAGGTCGCTGGGCAAGTTGCACCTAAAGTAATCAGAGAGACTGTTAAGTACGCTAACAGTTATGTTGATCCTGCAGAACCTTATATATTCTGTACAATCAATTTCTTAAGCCTACCTTGGTTTTTTTTTCATTGATGGCGATGACAAAACCACATACCAAACAAACTTACACACAAAGATGTTTTTACAGAATAGAGTAATGCCTTTTATCCAAACACCACCAAGTTGTATTCAAGACACTAAGCCAGGTTACATCAGAACATTTGTACTCCAACTTACAAAGTTATGGCACTGTCTCTTTTTGCACTTCTGCCGCAGTTTGTGAGGGCCTCCAAACTTGGCCATGTCCTTGCAGTTCTCACAACGACCACAGTCCTCGCGCTGGTAACATGCCTCACACGCCCCACATCTCTGACTGCTGCTGCTGCTGTTACTTTTGCTACTGCTACTGCTACTGCTACTCTTGCTCTTTGAGGCTGAGGAAGCAGGCATTGAATTGGAATCAACACAGTGAATAGCTTACTGCCACTCAAAACAACAACAGTTTGCTGCAGTATAACCTCATCTTACATTATCTAGGTTATACTCTCTTACTTTCTTCATCACACTCCCACAATATGAAAAAACAAAAATACAATTAAATATGGAGTAAGGTAAAGGCGGTGGGTGTATGAGAACAATCCCCAGTGAAATAGAAAGATAGAGTACAGTTAAAAAAAAGAAGAGAAAGGAGATAGGGAGGATTGGAAACATGTAAATACAGGAATACTCTTCTGCTGTAGCCATCCCTTTAGGAAAGTTCTTAACAATTGACATCAGATTGATAGACAGACAGATGGAGATATATATACATCTCAATACTACATTATAAAGTAAAACAAATTACCCATCACGACTTTCTTACTCTAAATCTTTGACATAACTCACTTGAATGCTTGTCATATTTGTATTTTTCTCTGTCTCTTCTTTCTTTATCCCTCCTCTCCTTGTCTTTCTTTTCCCTGTCCCTCCTTTCCTTGTCCTTGTGGTGTTTGCTGTCACTATGGTCGTGGTGGTGAGGCTTCTTCTGTTTGTACTTGATCTCCAAAGACGGCTCCTTTAACCTACATCTCTGTACGATGGAAAGCAATGCATCAAAGTCCTATTCCATCAACTATCTGTATTGTTAATTGCCTCATTCCCTTCTCGTGATTGGCCATAATAATTCATAAAAAGAGAAGAGTAATATAATAAATAAATGAGAACAGATAAATAGACATTCAAAGTTTCTCAACTCCTGCATTCACTAATTTATCAGATATTCTGAACCATTTCTCTTTACTGGTTAACTTTATCTAATTCATAAAAACTATGTTTATGTTCTTCCCAGTATGTAATATGTTTAATTATAGAAAGGAGAATGTTTAAAGTTGATTTACAGATAGTGCATTTATAAATGTAAGAGACGAATTTCACACTGCGTGTCAAAATCAGGTCCACAGAAGAAATATATAGATACAAGAAATGGACTTTGTGAAGCTTTCATACCTGACAGAAAAACTTTTTGATCTTGTTTGCTTCAGTCTCCGTGACATTGATGCAGTCACCGTGGTACCACTCCTCACACTTATCACAGCCTCTGTTGGGGACACAAACATGTACGTAAACCCCACCATGCACAACATGAGAGGAGGAGGAGGAGGAAAAAAAAAAAAAAAAAAAAAAAAAAAAATATATATATATATATATATATATATATATATATATATATATATATATATATATATATATTCCCCTGATTTCCTCACCTGAAACAAGAAAGGTATTACGAGCTACGACTTACGATTGGTATTTGGTGCATTGCAAAATATAGCATAAAGCGCATCGATCTGCAGGCACGCCAATCAAAGATCAATGCATATAGCTTCATATATCCTTGAATAATGCCTGAGCAATCAAAGAGCAATACATCCAGATTCATATATCCGTGAATAATGGTTGATCAAAGTATTAGCCCTAGAGTGTTAATGAATAGTTCCTTACATCATGAACCTGGTGACATCAGCGGTGCGACACACGCAGTACACCTGCTCGTCCTTGAGGCCCTCCTCCCGCAGCATGGTGTTCAGCTTACTCTGCCGCTCAGGAAGGTCAAACTGACGTGCTATCTCAGACTGTAAGGGAGGCTCAGGTCATTTGGATGTACAGTTACAAATATATCAAGTAGGTGTACAAAATACTATGTGGTATGTTGGAAATCGGTGCCAGCTATAAAATATAAATGGACACAGGAGTATGTTTACAGTAGCGAGTGTGGTGTGTGTGTGTGTGTGTGACGCATTGTTGTGGATTGATATTGGTCTGCATCAGCTAACAAATGACTACGTAATTTGGTAGTACATAAGAGGATTAAAAATGATTAAATAATCTCCCGAACTAAGCAACTATAGACCATAGGATTAACAAGACATCGCTGCCCCTTTCACCAAGAAGTTGCCATGAGCCACAGAATCGATTTCGCAAACTTTTGGGCACGAGCCGAGCACTTCTTGGGGGGGGGGGGGGGGGGACGGATTATTACAGAAAATAACATCCACCACATAATAAATTTTTACCTATTTCATTGGGTAGATCTCGTCATCCTGAGTACTTTGAATATTGAACTAGCTCCGCAAATCAAGAATTGCAGTAACGCCGAACTTGGATAACTTAATACTTTTATGTGAGAGCGTGATCACTTTTCTCTTTGTTATTGTGCATAAAACTGATGTAGATTCGTGTAGATTAAGTCGGCTAATGGTTAAGTTTGGTTGATAAAAAAGAAAAATAATAATAAGGCTGGTATATATGAGCAGTTGTCCATTGAAGGCGCAAGGCAAGATACAGGGCAGGCGGGATGCAGGATTCCGTAATTCTATTAATTTTATTTACAACATTTGTTTAGAACATTTTCAACTATAAATTAGTCTCATTATGTGTGGCTTCTGTGACCTCTTCTCTCCCATGGGTAGAGTCAGGAAGCCAACCAGGTAAGAATACCAGGTAAGAACCTGTCCTTTGAAGGTTAAACAAATTATACACAACAGATAAGGTCTACATAGTACATGATTAGTATCAGTACACTAATAACTGGAAGTGTAACAAATGTATTAAAAAAAAATATTTATGAGCATATATACACACAATTTACAACATGAATTGGCATTTTAGTACATTTAAACCCCCCAAAAGTGTTGCATAATTACATAAGCAGTGGCTGAAACACAAATATCCACATTATTCCATTTCTCATCTACTATGATTGTTCCTATAACATTTCCGCCACTTGATGTGTCACTAGGAATGCATCTGTCACCTCTATTGACCTTATTAACCATTTGCTTCCCACAACCTTATCACCTAAATGACCTTCCGCTAGCAGTCTTAAACTTGAACTTCAACTGGACTCATTTGCAAAAAATACAAGTAAAAAGGTATGTAACTACCAATACACCAAATTTATGAGGATAATGGTAAAAAAAAAAAAAAAGATTAATTAAAGTAGCTGGAAAGGTCTTGTCGTAGCATTTTCACAACTTACGAGCCCAGTACTGACTTTAAGAGGACAATATCATTATAGTCAACAAGAATATGAAACACAGAATTCCAGATAACCACAATAAGGAGTGAAAAAAGTGAAAAAACATATACAATACGAGTCCAAAACAGAATCATCTCAGAGTCGCCTGGATGCTGCCTTCATACAGGTTGACCTAACTCGCTTTATTGCACTTTCTTAGCCAGTAGAGGACTTACTCCCATCTGCAGAAGTCATATGTACCCATGGCGTGCATTAGTGACCCTTCCTAGACCCACCTTAGACATGTTGAAGCAATGAAGAGAAACAGACGCACAGTGTTGTTGTTTTGGTCGACTGTTTGTTTACTACTACGAGTTGTCTTCACCGATTCAATATATGCATAGTTAATACATCACAGGCGGGTTATTATAGTTTACATTATAATAATAACACGCCTCGATGTGTTATTATAGAATGGATCGATTATTATTTCGAGGCCAGGGCTTATTGGCTTCACCGTTACCTTGAATTATTACATTATCCAAAATTGTCATCATATCACGGGATGGTTATTATAGTTCACTGTAGATAAATACATGCGTTAATTGACTCTGATTGTGTTATTACAATAGATATGACTGTTCCCTCCATGTTATTACTTTATTAGTGTTATCTTCACAGAACAATAGCAAGGCGAGTGATACAAGTTGTCAGATGATTTGAGCCTAGTTTGTTCATCCTAGTTTAAGTGTTCTAGTGTGTCAGGTGTGTAGAGTGGCACATAGCCGTGGTGTTATTGGCTATAGCTGCCTTGTAGTCCTCTTCAATAATTATATAGTGTTTTTGAAGATATTTTCAAAGTTGAACTTGAGACCACCTCCTATGACAGTGCTCCATGCCTTCACCTTACCTTTACTACTTTACCTTTCAATAATGTTACCCGTTAGAGGATAAGTTGAGGTGCTTCCACTCCGTCCTAATGTATCCATGTGCTTGGTTGTTGCCTCCACCACCACCCAAGGCAGACTGTTGTGAGAGGTGGTGGTGCATCCTGGTGGTGGTGGGTCTGGTGGGCCAGCCAATCATTTGTCCAGCAAGGTATTGGAAGATGTACACGATAGCGTTTGTCACATTTCTTATGTTATGTTACTTATGTGTGTTGGGACACATGAAAAGTCAAACACCTTTGTGGCAGAAGCCGTGGTGTGTGATGGTTTGCAGCCCTTTAAAGGAGGCACGTGCTCACCTGGTTTAGTCACCTAGTTGGCTACCCTCACCTGCAACAGTCACGCTGCGCCAGATGGGTAGCACTAACCCACACCTGCTGCCATGCCACCTAGTATATACACAGTTACACACCAATACCAATGTGACATGTGTCATAGATAGTATACGGAAATGTGTGCTACATGCAGATTCATGTTGATATCTTATTGATTATTGATAATTTGATAACAAAATTGAATTACTAATTGGTAATTGGAGAAAATATGTTTTATGCTTTTATCACAGTCTACCCTTTGTAGGGTTTCAATTTTCATCCTTTACTCACGTTTGGCGCTAACCCTTCCAGTGAGTGTGTTCCAGATGTACATTATGACATACACCTCTTATCTTGGTTGTATGGAATAGAGGTTCAGTTTCTGCAACCTGCTACCTGTCCCAGTAATTAAGGTGTTGGATGCCATGCATCTTGTTGGAGTAATTTGTTTGTGATGTGTTTCATGTATGTTCTTTGTCATGGGTCATGTTGGAGTAATGGTGTGTTAAGGTGCAGTCACACACACACACACACACACACACACACACACACACACACACACACACACACACATACACACACACACACACACACACTACTTATGTACACACCAAGGTGTTTAGTGTAGTCTTTGATCTGAATGACTTGGTCGTGGCATTTATAGAGAAAAGCTTGAAGTCCTGCAATATGGAAAAATTTTAACCTGGAGCTTCAGGTTAAAATTTTTTCATATTGCAGGACTTCAAGCTTTTCTCAATTAAAGGTCATATTGTTATCTCAACCCATTTCATTATGGTGTTAGGTATTCTTTCTTTGAGGATCTGTCTCTTTTCTTTTCTATTTTTACCCTGATTACTCTTTAACGGGAATATATTCCTGACAAATGTGGTGCCACTTTTGTGCAAACACTTTGTATATTTCTTTGGCATCCATTCCATGCAAAGTATTTTCTCAATCTATATGATCTGTTTCTGCTCTGATTTTGTCCCATTGTATATTTGTTGACTAGAAATGGAAGACATGGAGTGAGTCCTTCTTTTCTAACATCTATATTCTATTTCCTGTAGATAGATGGCCTAGATGTTTAGGTTAGGTTAGGTTAGGATAGAATACTGCAAGGCCGAATTCAGTATCTTATGACTTAGGTATCAGTTTTGAGTAGCATTTTATAGTTAAAGAAAATAAAGGATTTGATCCTATTTAATTGTAAAAGTACAGTGTGAAATAACATGAAAAATAAGCATATTGAGTAACATTCCAGAATAATTTGTTTCAATATAAAATGACTGACTTTATACTCTCACAATTTCAGACCAAACTTTTCCCTCTCCGTGATCATAAATGACAAACACAACTCTACGTAACATAAAGGTCTTGGAGCACCACAAAGGTTGTTCATCCCTGCCATTGTGTGACCATGGAGGACAAAGGTCACTCCCACAAGGTGTTCAGTGGTGACCCCGTACACCAGCACTCCCTCATCCACCGCCGGGTCACTGTCACCACCAATGACCTCAAGGAACACACAGGCTGGGTCTACACCATTGACCCCGTCTCAGAAAGGTTGGACTTAACACCATCACTTGACACTAAAAAGATATAGATCACTTGTATTTATATTAACTAACTAACTTATCTTTTATGGCTCACTTGTGAATTTTTTTCATATACATTGCTTGGCATTGCATTTTTTTTTTTTTTTAAGTGGCAAGAATATTTGAAATCTTTGTTTGTTGGAATAACGAGAGAAATTGTTAGTGTAGTATTGTATCTTTTTTTATAATCCCCACATTTTGGGAATTTCAAGAGGTAGAGAACATCATCTAACTCTCTGTTTTGTATTATGAAAGCATAGTGATCATTAAAAAAAAGTATCACATGTCTCATTTATAACAATATAACACTATGACTTTTCCCTAAAAATGTTTAACTTAATTATTTTTGAGTTGGTGCTTGAGGAACCTAAAGAAATCCTCACACTCATCCTCAGCATCATTATCAGTCATCCTTAATTCCCTGCAGAACAAAGGAATCTCTACACTGGAAATGAAACCCTTAAAACCCATCAATTACCTTCACCTGTAAATATATTAATAGATCAGCGAGGGTACACATTTTGTTCATACATTTTCCATCCGTCGGAAACCTTAGAAACAGTAATAATATCCATCTTTTCACCAGTGTCATCTTGGTGAACTTCATTGGTGAGGAGAAGGAGGTGACCATCGTCTGGGGCTACAACCTGAAGACCCTCACGCCTTTAGATGACATCCCTCCACCAGGACTTGCTGATGCTGTGGACTCCATCTTCAGAAAGGAGCAGGTGGGAGGCAGACTTTTTTTTTTCTCTCTCTTCTTCTACATCACAAACCGTTGGCGCCAATAGGCTTTATGGAGGCTAGGATGACCTGCTTCTTGCCTGTTATTTGACGTAGGTTTATTTTATTTTTTTTATATAGACTTGGATGTATTTATTAAGGATGATCTATGGGAAGAGTGGATGAGATTCAACCTTATTTAAACCACAAACTACACACTCATTTGACCTCAATTATCTTACCTACAGTTCTCACAATGATTATCTGTATTATGTCACACTGGCACTTATGTTCTTTTCTCTTCTACTTTAATAAATGAGTTGAATAATGACAAAAGTAGCAGCTGTGGCTTAGTTAACTGAAGACTTTTTTTTTACATAGCTTTGTGTTTAGTGAGGTTGAGGTGTGTGAATGTATGTTTTTGTTTATTTTGTATTTTGTATGTGTTGGCATAAAATAATGTGGAGAAGTTGCAAGTTTAGTAAGATGAGTACAGTCCCAACATAACATAAATACATAGCTTTAGGATACCTTCATTCACTGGTATGCATTAGTACATTGGATTACTGAAGCCTGTTGAAATATTATGTGATTGTAATGACGACGATTTTGAAAATTAAAATGGGAGTATACTGTACTATGGGAAGATTGGTTATAAAGGAAGTATATAATGGGTCAATGAACTATTATAGATGTCCTTAGGAAGCTGCACCACTAACCATTTTCTATACAAGATAAAAAACTGAAGAAAAATATTAAGTTTATGGTGGACGCTGCAGGAGGAGAGCAACTCAAATGGCATTGCAGCCAGTGCAAGAAGGGATGTGCTAAGCTATACCAGTACATAAAGAAAGTAGAAAAACAACAAGTTGACCTGTCGACAAAGCAGAGTGTGATGGAGGAGGAGTTTCGGGTGATTAAGGAGGTTTTGACACAGGAGATAGATCAGACCACAGCTATGGTGCAAAGGCTTGGAGGGGTGAAGGCTAAAGTAGAGCATCTCTCACAGCAAGTTGTGGTCAACAGTGAGGCAAGAGTAAGTGTAGAGGAGAGGCTTGGTGTAATGGAAGCCAAATCAGCTGAGATGGACGGCAAGTTTAAAGACATAATTGTAACACAGCACAAGGCAGGAGGAAGTGAGGAGGCACAGGTGCCCATAAGAGCAACTGGAGCAAGTCTGGATCTCATTAAGGAAATGAACGATAGGAAGGCTAAGGAAAATAATATTATTGTGCACGGAGCACCGGAATCACAATCAAATGAGGTGAGAGTGAAAATTGACTATGATAGGAGTGTTGCACTCGAGTTATTACCGACATGCGCTGTTCCAGGTGACACTGCTAGTATTGCACATACAAAAAGGCTTGGCATCCAAAAACCTGACAAAATAAGACCAATGTTGGTGGTGTTTGCTGATAGAGGCACTAAGGAAACACTATTCAAGAATATTAGAAAACTACAGGACAGTAATATGCAGCATGTAAGGGTGGCCCACGACCTTACAAGAAAACAAAGAGAGGAGGAAGCAGAACTGTGGAAGGAGGCAAAAAACTTAACAGAGTCCGGACAGGGCAGGCACCGTGTAGTGGGGCCTCCGTGGAGACGCAGGGTGGTGAGGGCAAAGGGCGCCAAGGGTGCTCAAGGTGGAGTGTAAGACCTATTCACCATGATGTACATAGTGTAGATAAGTTGCTCATTATGTTTAGTAATGTTGATGTGTTCAGTAAAGACAAGTTTTTAGAATTAAGTTCTATATTAAAGGATATGAATCATACACCACATATAATAGCTCTGATGAGAGAAGATGATAGCACCAGGGGGAACACCAGAAAGATATTCAAGAACTATTCAAGACTTGATATAAGAGTGAACTGTTGGAACAGTCTTCCAGAGTGGGTGGTGAATGGGGCCAACGTGCGTGTATTTGAAAAGAAATTGGATAAATACTGGAAAGATCAAGAGCAAAAGTATGACTATAAAGCACCAATTGTGACCACCACCACACACGGCCACACAGCTGATAATAGTGGGGCTTTTGAACTGGAGTCACAGGCGTAATGCCTCTTCCAGGAAGATCTTCTGTGAGTATCTGTGAGTAAAAAGGAAGATCAAGAGGAACAATTAAATTCCTTACAGAATGGCGCACACACACACACACACACACACACACACACACACACACACACACACACACACACACACACACACACACACATATGCTTGAAAGTACCTAAAAGACCACATTTCCATTCCAGGTTCACTACAGCAGTCAAGAGGTGACGGCAAGGAGAGAATCCATGTGTGTGTGGCTGGCTGACAACAGGGTGCCCTACACAGTGAACGAAGATATGGTCATACAGGTAACGACTCTGCTTGGGTGTTGGGTGTAGAATAAAGAATGGTGTTATTATTCCTATGTTAAATGAGGCTTCTTGAGTCATCATTAGTTTTATTTGTTGTCACATAAATTACTTGAGTCTATAGTAGTAGTAAAAGATAATTGTGTGTTCCTCCTGTTAATGTCTAGTTCCAATAGTCATGTTTACAAAGAAAAACTGGTGTAGGACATTTTTTGAAATATCTATTCAGCGATAACTTCAATAATAGGAAAGCATTATGGTCCTCATATTTGTATATCTATTCCTGAACATATGTATTGTCTACTTAAAGGACATTGAATTGAAGGAAAGTAAGTCTTACATCATATTCCTATTTCATGCCAATTTTGCTTCCATTATCATTCTTGCAAACCACAAAGTCAAAGTAACATGACCTCACAAAACCCTAGTTGTTATTTGAAGTGTTGAGGTGAGTCTCTCTTCTACAGGTGTTACACGTGGCACTGATCCGACCGCCCTATGATGCAGGTGGTGTGGAGTGTCCTAACGAGGTGGTGTTGGACAAGGTGATGAGGCTGGTTCAACAAGCACCCATCAACACCTCAAGCTGAACACTCATTTGGGTCATAACTATTTGACTCAAGTGATTAGTGGAGTTGTTATGGTGAACAATTCTCAGACATATTTTGTGTAACTTATCCATAAATACATGTTTTTTATCGTATTGTAGATTTGTATTTGGCCTTGAAACCTATTGTCAGAAGTGGCACCTAAATATTTAGGGGCTATGTCATGTCTTTTGTAATGTCATGGCGCTTACATTATTCGCATTAACTCACTCACTTATGTCTTAAGGAAGGAAACAAGAAGTATTGTAAGCTATATTATTGATTGGTGTGGATATAATATTAATAATCCTGAGATAGGGCAATGTTTCAACACTTTGTCATCCTGGTCACCTTGTTAGATTTGAATAATGCATACCAATACCACCAAGGCTGTGTTGCTTACAAAGGATCACACTACAAATATTACACTGCATGCCTTATCTTCATATCTGGCAATGGGGGAATGGAATATGTTAAACAAATTTGAAGACGGCTATCATTATAAGTTAATTAAGTGATCAAAGAACACGTTTGATGTCTATTACTTGCATTCCCTTTACTAGGACAGATAGGGAACATAGGTAGCAGTCCACAGGCTTAAGGACAAGAAAATGTTATAGCAAAATAAATAATTACAGTGTCACCTATGAAGGCAACATATACAAAAATGAATTATATCAGCACTAAAAAGCCTAAGAAGCATGAGTGAACAGCCTTGGAGGAACGTGTATGGTTTTAATATTCATGAGTGAATAAGTAAATGCCAATGATAAAACTTTTGTGATTTTATATAGTCACTCCCTTGCGTCTTAAATATAAAAACTATCTGATACACAAATTTAACACAAAAAACGAACGAATATCAACATAAAAATATTTAATAGTCATTATTTTAACTATATAAGTTGATATCATGGTCACAGGTAAATGTATAATGCCTTTGGTGAAACAAGCGTTGGAGGCGGAGGGAATGACGCCGCCATAACGGACTGCTTCACATAACAACCAGATTTAAGCTTTCAGGTACGTTTATACACCACGCTTGGGGGTAAAATAAGACTATAAGTATATTGTGGTGATGAATGATGTGGTGTTAATGCGTGTGGTTGTGCATTGCAGGCGAGGGAGACAACAGTGACGAGGGAGAGGGAGAGCAGTAGCCCGCAGCATCATGGCGGACGTGGATATTGATCTGTACGGCGACGTAGAGCAAGACTTCACACAGGTCAGACACACACTACACTACATTACATTACATTCCCTTTGTTCTTTATTCGTGTATTGCGTGTTGCTAGTACTGTACATAACGTCTTCTTAATAGTGAGGTCATTGGAAGCGTGTGCTGGTGTAGCCCCTTTGGTAGGTGACGCGGTGTTCCTTTTCTGAACCCAACACACTATCATTATATAACACTCATTAAGCCTACCTACACCTGGCTGCCACTAGTCACTATGTAAATAAGTCATATATGCATACATCGTTATTTATCTTGTTTTTTTTTCTTTCTTTCGTTGTCTTAATTACGTACTTGGCTTCTATACAATTTATTCCTATTTAGTCCTATTTTGCTTGATGTGTGAGGGTACAGTCCAAGGAGGTGGTGTAGTTATCTTAAAGTTAACTATTTGCAGTGTGTTGATTATTGCCTGGACAACACTCCGAACACAGGGAGGGTGATGGGGTGGTGTAGGCAATAGGTATAGTAGTCTCGTTATTATACCAGTGTTGCACCCGTCTCACTGCCAAGGTCACCTATGTGTTGTATGAGGTGCTTTTATTTTGGAAATCACTCGAGATAATTTTGGTCAATAACTAAGCAAGTAAACTAACCGGGAGGACGGAGCCCCCTTAGGTTTGGTCAGGTCAGATTAGGTTAGAAAGAAAAAGAATAATGCCATTGGCAACAACAACATTATGAGGTGTATTTCTATAGATTTACCCTCTCGTTTTCTTTGATGGATGCATGAAAGTGGAGGAACAGGTGGTTCCATACTAATAATGATAGTCACTTCAACAATAATGAGGAGTCTTAAAAGAAATATTAATTGCTGCATTGAATCCAATGTGTCCGTACAATTGCATGACTTGTATTAAATAGTTATGATCAGGGCTAATAATAATAATAATAATAGGTATAAATTATTTCAATAAACAAAAATTACCAATATTTAGTTAGTTGACATTACTAAGCCAAAATATTTTAATTCAAGTATTATTTACGTTGAAATCAATGCCGACGAGTAGATTCAAGGTAGTTTGACCGGTGTAAACATTATTTGAATTATTTATGCATCATAATAATCTTTTGGCTTTGTAATGTCAAATAACTAGGTAATGGTTTTTTTTTTTTTATACAAATAATGATATATTAGTTAATCTCAGTCATGTTTATTTGGTAAAAGTTCTGCAAATGCCAAATATACGGACATAATCTATACCACCAATCAGGTGGAAGGGGCGCAGCCAACTCAGTACATTTCGGCCTTTGAGTAATTTTGAAATATGATTAATATTGGCTTACACTCTCACATAGGTTCATGCAGTTTGATCGGTTCAGGTTTGGATGATGCAGAAATATAAAAAATCTAGATCATTGTGGATGATAATGTTATTCATTGTGATTTTAGTTTTTATTTTGTGTTTCCCCTTGAGTGATGGTGCAGTGAAAACTTCCTGTATTTAAACAGGACATGCAGGATGTACCTTCGTTGTTACTCCTCCTAAGTCATCACTATCAAAATTCATGCAATTACCTCTATATAATTTAATTGTTCTCTGACAGGATGATGCAGCTCACAATTGATGTTGCTGTCATGATAAGCAACATGACACATTCCTGTTTGTTTACCAAATACATTTGTGGGAAAACAAGACACACTGTTGTAGCTTGCCTGTCACACTAATCAGTAACTTAAACCAAGGCTCAGGTGATGGGTTGGGACATTGTTTTTCAGCACACTGTTCTACATACAAACAAGGCAAGTGCAGACTAACTATGCTATGCTACATTGGAATGGTAGGTAACAAAGGCCTATTGAACTTAGTACAATGTTACATGTGTGAGTGACTTTATTTTCTACACCTATACTAATATAATAAGGAAAGGAAAGAAAATCAACAAACAAAATGGAGATAACTATATCTAGTCAGGTTATAAAAGAGTGTTTGTTTAAAGGTTGGGTCTTTCCTTGTTAATGCGCTAACTCAGTCCTGCTGAGTACTCTTGCTGGTGTAGTGGGGTGGGGGGGGAGGGTGCCTCGGAATTTTAAGGAAGAGAACATTAAAAAAAAAAAGACATTTTCCACAAAAAGATAATATTTTGTTCTAGTGTAGCTTCTGTTTCCTTAACTGTGAATGATGTGCATAATTTACAGATGGTCATCACTGTCCTTGTATGGAGTGGATGGTTGTGAGTCCAGTTGGTTGTAGTTGTACTCCTGTGACTGTACCCTTACATTCATACGTTAGACTTGCATTGACTTCATCATGTCTTCCATAAGACTAAGGATGATATTCCAAATTATTCATAATTATATGGATTTATCCATTTATTTATTCCTTTTAACTTTTCCCATTTAGTTTTTCCTTTTTGAATTATAACACAGTGTTTACTTTTCACTTTTACTCTTTCCTGTACTGCACTGTTTGAATCCAGCCAGACCCGATAACAATTAGTTGAAAAAGCAGTGTTAGTAAAGGACTGCAATTTGAACTTCAGTTTTGGTTGTAACGGACAAACCTTGCTTAGTGAACACTAGCAAACGTCTTGGTTTTCCAGAACAAATTATATTCTTATCTATGAGACAATAGCAGTTAATTATCCAGTGCCATGCTTGTAGGGGCAGTAATAACCTGTCTAGATGTACTGATAGATTGTAGTCCTGTACTTAGTCTTCATACTCATTCTCAGTAACTTGAACAGTCAATTCAAAGATATCTCACTGCTGAAACCTGAATGTTGACAAAATGTATTTCTTGTGAAATATGTTTTAATGCATAACTGCACTGGTAATTATATGCTAGTTTTCACCTCGATACACCCTTCTTTTTTCACATGCCTATTAATATTAATATTTTTTTATTCTCTAAGACTCATCTTTTTTCAGATACATAAATATCATTTTGTCATTAAGTACTGAAGCTTATTGGAGATTTCAGATTGAAGCCGAGGCAGGGTTTCATATATAGTGGCGTGTGTGTGTGTGCGCGTAGAGCCAATACCAAACACTGATGGGACTGGTGATGTGATGTGCAGGGTAGGGTAGTGTTGTGACTGGTGGTGGGATGGCCTGCCTCATTAGGCCTAGGGCATCATCAAGGCTGGTTGGGAGGGGGAGGTCATTAGCTGGGAACACTGATCAGGTTGCAAACAATATTATCATGTTGCCTCATGAAAGTGTCCTTGCACTCAACACCAGCACAGGTCAGCACTTCATCTGGCATTAAAGAACATAGATGATCATGGTGGCACTAAGTTATGGAAGCATTGAGTGGGCAGGCCATCATCACAAACAGACGAAAGCAGTGGTGATGGGTCTCCAGGAGGGAAGCCAACCACAAAGTATTATTATTATTAAGAACTGCCAGTTATATAGATATTTTGCCATACTACTCAATGAAAACAAAAATAATGTGCATCTTGATGGTGTGTTAGTGAGTGTGGTGTTAGTAAGGCTTCCTTGTGGGTGTGTGTGGAGGCACAGTTATCACTAGTACTGATGGGTGGTCGTTGGGGGTGACTCACTATTACACAGGTGGGAGTGGGTGCAATTTTAAGTAGATGCATTGTAATTATGCATATCTTTCAGTTTGTTTCACGGCTAATTCAATATTTTTTACAGCAGATAGATAGCCATGTCAGATTTTTGGCTTCTCCATTCCAGGGTATTATTAGTTAAGGTTATAGTTATACATTAAAAAAAATTCCATTCAATTATAAGTTTTCATGAAGCTGTACAACAAAAATAGATTTCTTAATTTGTTATATTTTCAATTGAATTTGAAAACAAATTCTTTATTTCATGAGAATACTCATGGGTCTCCAGTTTTCCTCATACTGTATCTCTTGATAGCATTCATTCATGAAAGTTAATTTTAGTACCTCAGGACAAGCATTTCTCAACTGAAAATAAACAATCCAGCATTTGGATAGACAATAACACACACACACACACACACACACAGGTAGAGGTAGAGAGCCTCAGCTACAGCTCTATATTTGAGGTGGTTAGGTGGGGAAACTCACTCCTCTTTGGTCCATGAGTCAAGGATTTCACTAGCCTAAAGTTGCTTAATTTTGGAGTTGCCAGATATCACCTTCGGGGGGATTTAAACAAGAGCCTACAGTGACATTCAGATTGACAGTTTCGGTGTTATTCATTCCAGGATCGGGAAATGAGCTGGTATGAATCGAACTGCTGCGAAGTTTAGCCCTGCACCCTCCACCATTCTGCATATTATATTATGTCTGAAAAACCCATTCCTTCTGATATGTCCATCCAGATGTTTGCCATTGCCATCCTTGCTGGTTCCATTAGCTAGACATGAGCTGACAGTTCCTCAGTGCTGCTGATGTTCACTTTGTCTCAAGTGTTATTTGAACGCTTCATGCCTTTTATATATATCATAACTAGTGGAGAGATATATTTGAGGGTGTTTACAATTAACAGCTGTTAGTCACAGTCCGTTGCCTGTGTGGTGTGTGGTGTTACACTGTGTTGTCAGAGCTGCCTACTATGAATATTTCTGTAACGGCGTGAAATATGAGTACACTGTAAAAGCGTCTGACGTGACCACATCTGTAAATGCGTAAAGCCTAAGTACTGTAAACAAAAAGCAACCATCAGTAACAAGTATTATGCATATGAGGTGTTGTGAGGTGTTTGATCTTGCATTTAGGAGGGTGATGTGTTAGTTGGAAATACTTTGTTTTCTTTGCATTGAGCCTCGGGTGGGGCTGGTGTGAGTGAGGTGTGGTACAGTGTGGCTTTTGGAATTCCAGGAGTTACCTGAAATATTTTTTATTTTATTTTATTTTTTTTAATTCTTTTTACTAATTAACTGAACTGATTAATGAAAACTTACTAAATAACTTGTTGCCAATGTTCATCAGATATATTTACTTGCACCTATAAAATAATCAGTAGAGTATTCAGGTATTTATCATCTTTAAGTTTATGAACAATAATTATCAAGTCAACAACCTGTATCATGACCATTGTTTGATGCTGCAACCTTGATCTGAGTAGCATAACTGCGGTCATTTCCTCCAGTCCTTTGAGCAAGCTCCTGCAGGTCAGGTGAGGCTGCTGCTCACCCAGGCAGGCCAGCTTGTTAACACTGACTCATGGGTATAGATATTAAGGGACTGCTCTGTACACTAACTCATTACATGGTAGTAATGTTGAATGGTTTTATATACTTTGCTTATAGGACTTTGTCATAGAATATATAGTTTTATAGAACAATAGATACAGTGATTAACAGTTTTTGTTCTTGTTGTATACATTACATACAAGGTTTTCTTTTTTTTAATCTTTTTTTCGATATGGGTAAGCCTACTAAGTTTGCACATTTTGCTGAACATAATTCCTCCAAATTTTCTTTCTTCTGTAAAATGAGTTGAATGACATTCTTAGGGTCGTGGCATTGATCAAATATTTATTGTCTGTGAAAATCTAAAAGACACAAGTAGTCATGGAATAACGTTCTAGTAACATAGTAAACCATTTGTGAAAGAAAACTTGATCTTACAAACATTTGTTAAAAGCACTTTTGTTTGTCTGAAAAAAAAACTTTTGAATAAGCATGTAACAATTTCCATGCTAAGGTGATTTCAGTGCAGGTGATTTTGAGTTATGTGGGAATGAAATAAGGCACTTTTTTGGACTGTTCTGTTACTGGAAGATCTAGTCAACAAGTTATATCTCCTCCATATTGGTAGCCAACATCAGCAACTGTTTCTGAATGGTAGTTGAATAGTGTAGGGTTTGGGACCACAATGACCAGCAAGGATGAAGCACTAGTTATGTACAAAGGAAGGCTTGTCAAGTCAAAAAACCAAATTGTAGAGAATGCAGATTTATTCATGCTTTTTATAGGGCCGATTGAATTTTTTTCCTCAATTGTTTGATACGTGATGCTGCTGTTGTACTTATGCAGCTTTCAGCGACTTCTTTATTTATCCTTTTTTCTCTATTTTTTATACATGCATAAGGCCAGTCTGCCTCAGCAACACAGCACAAATTTGTATTTCACACCAGCTAAATTAAGTTGTGCATGCATTTTACAGTTAACAAGCTGTTGCATCACCTTTGATGTCAGCTGAGACTATTCAATCTAAATACAGGAGTTCTTACTTTTCCCTCTTGGCGATGCTAAGAGTATTATTGTGTTGACCTCACACACACATGTACACACATACTGTGGTGTTCTGTGTTGTGGGAGGCAGGCTGGTCTCCATCGTAGTCCCTATGTATTTGAGTATCTCAATGCATTATTTTATGGCTTTAGATATGGCATGATAAGTTAGTTACCATCATATGGGGAGTAGTTGGAGTAGTTTTAAAAGGTTTAAGACCAATCTAAATTGAGTAACGGTCATTCCATCTGGGGGGGAGTAAGCTGGGGAATAACTGGATTATTTATGTTTTCATAAAGATGGATTGAAACTTGTTCTACTTTGAGAACTCTCTGCTCTGCTAGCGTGTCCTCATTCAGCCTGTGATGTGCTGCAGACTGTTCATTCATTGTGAGGCCAACCTGGACTCTTATATTTCAGGCTAATTGATGTTCTTTACAGGAATGCCAAGACAGCTGATGTTATATATACATTTATATTTACTTATCTATACTTTATATATGTATATATATATACCTATATATATGTATACTTATATAATAGTCTTTCATGTTTCTTTTTTGTATGGTGTAAAAGTATGCTCTAGGATATATTTACTTCTGATCTCAGGCAGACTAGTATATTAGTTTATTTATCATATTTTAATTTTGAATCTTAACCCAAGTGGTTATCAGAAGTGATTAGATTCTACATAAACATGCCTTTTCTGTTCTATTGCTTATGAATTTATTATTTTTTTTAATTCAGAGCCAATTGTGATATAACTTGTTTGTAATTATCAGAATTGGCTTCTATGTGATTAATTGGAGACATACTATATATATACCAAAACTATATATAACTATAACTATAGTAACACTGCTTCAGGAACAGCCAAGGTTTTCACTCGGTCACAGCTCATCCCTTTGTAGCCTTGTGTAGAACTGGAAGCTGCTGTGTCCCATACTGTACCTAGGAGAGTTGAGCCTCTGTCACTAACTTACTCAGGTTTTGTCATCATCGATCTCTTACTGTGCTGTTTTAATAAATAACCTTGGTTGACAATCAAATAGAAAGGGAAGAAGTATCCCAATCTTTAGCTATTAATTTGGTTCGTGAGGCATATGGCTTTTGTTATTTTTTCTGTGGGAGATAATGAGTGTACATTGCCACATGCATATAATTTTGATGTAATGTATATGGAAGTCTGAATGAGTGTATGGAATAATTTTTTCCGACTTGCAATAAAGGGATGGCATCATTATCTAAAGAGTAACATAATGCTGCCATGCAAGAGCCTTAGTGTCCACTTACTGTTTAATACTTTTGTATAACCTTGTGCATTGGGACTGAAGCAGTGTTTCCTAAAGAATATTAGCTTTATACCTTTGATATAGATATTTTTATTATGTAACGCATGATGCGTCATTGATAACTGAACACAAACACTGTCCTTGTATGTGTATGTTATGCACAAAATTTCTTAATACTGTGTGTGTGTATCTAAGTGAGAGTGTGAGGGAGAGTGAGCAGATGACAAGATCTCATGGTAAGGCTGCTCTTGTCATATACATAGTTTGGACTCCTTGATTCTTACTGTGACATAGTTCAACTCAGGTATATCAGTTTACACTGCCAGTAGACATTAATAGTGGGCTCAGACAGATGTCTAATATACTTTGTTCACAGTTTACTAAACATTCAAAAATTCAATTGATAAGATGATAAAATTTTAATGCTTAGACATTTACTGAGCCTCAAGTTTTTCACTCTTTCAGTACAGTAGTATAGTGTGTGTGTATGTGTGTTTGTGTGTGTGTGTGTGTGTGTGTGTGTGTGTGTGTGTGTGTGTGTGTGTGAGAGGATGTGGAGTGCCTGAAGCAAGGCCTCACCTGTCTAATGGTAGACGATCGCCCATTGTTATGTAGGACGACTTTGCCGACGGAGACCTGTATGATGCTGTTCTCACGGGGGGAGGACGGGACCGGGAACGAGAGGCCCCGCCAAGCCCTTCCCAACCCACCTCCGAGCGCAACGGAGGCTCGGCACCACAGCGCCAGTCCTCATCACAGTCCCAGCACAGCCGTTCAGTGTCCTCGGAGGAGCGGGCCGTGTTCTCGGGCCCAGTGGCTCACACCGGACGCAAGTACCAACTCTATATCGGCAACCTGACCTGGGTGAGTCGGCCTGACCTCGGTCTGGTGGTTTTACTCTGCAGTGATGATCTGTCTTGTCTTCAGCTTCAGGTGTCAGGATAACTTGGATTGTATTGAATCTTGCAGCTCTTGTTATATATATGTGTGTGTGTGAAGGCTGATGGTTGGGAGTTTTTTGTGACTTGTCATCAGCCTTTACTTAATGTATTGTGCATCTTATTTATTTCCGAGTCAGGTGAGATGCTTGTCTGAAAATGTTATTCAATTAGTGCCAAAGTGCCTGTCATTAGTGAGGGTTGGATAGATTGTCACCAAGATATATTTTCTCGTTGTAAACTTTGTATAGAATGTTTTATGTCGTTGTGTAATTAGATTTCTGTATATTATATTTTCCTTATAATTTGTTATGTTTTCAAGATTCTTTATAAAAGCTAACATGAATTTTGTTGTGATATACTTTTATCTGTGGCTACCTTGTCTGTGGTACCATGAGAAAGTTTAGTTTGTACATGTAAAGTGTATTGTTTTACAGTGGACCACAGACAATGATATTGCAGCTGCAGTTCAGGCACTTGGGGTGAATGATTTCCTGGATGTAAAGTTTTTTGAGAACCGTGCCAATGGTCAGAGCAAAGGTTTCTGTGCCATCTCACTGGGTTCAGAGTCAAGCAGCCGCTCAGTCATGGACAAGCTGCCCCGCAAGGAGATTCACGGCATGAGTCCTGTGGTGACCTTCCCCAGCAAACAGGCACTTAACCAGGTCAGAACTGAGGCTTGACATCAGTAATGCAATAAAAGGGCTTCTAGGCTAAATGCACACCAACATTCATATGCCTGTTATTGTTTTTATTCAGTTAATTCACTTTGATGCAAAAACTAAAATATAAGTACTAGTATATAAGCAAGCCGGTAAGGAGGATACAAGTCCAATTGTTATGAGTTGTGTGTGTTGTTTTGTTTCAGTTTGAGTCTCAGAGTAAGACCCGGGCCAGTCCCCAACACCAACACCGTGGCGGCCCTGGTGGTCCAGGTGGCCACCCTGGTGGAGGACCAGGTGGCCCTGGTGGGCCCCGCATGCCACCCCCTGGACGTGGCATGCCTCCACCAGGGATGGACCACAGACCGCCCGGCCCGCCCGGTGGTCCCCATGGTCCTCATGGGGGCAACCATGGAGGCCCACATGGCGGCCCTCATGGTGGCCCCCACAGTGGTCCTCATGGTGGACCACATGGCCCGCACGGTCCTCCTGGCCCACATGGTCCTCCAGGTGGTCCACATGGTCATCATAGTGGACCACATGGTGGACCTCCAGGCCCTCATGGTCCTCCTGGTCTTGGTCCCCACCATGGCCCCCACCAAGGGCCCCCCAGAGGACCACCTCCCCACAACATGCAAGGTGAGTTTAGAGTTGTGTTTTGAGGGTTGGCACCACTGTAAATGTGTGATAACTGTATCTTCATTACATACTGCATAGGATGCTGATCTGCCAAACCTGAGTATATCAGTAAGTCACCAGAGTTCTCACTACACACTCAACATGACCAAGCCTTGTTCAAGTGTGTGTTGGCATCCTGGCACTCTGGTGTGTAACATGATACCCTTACTGACAGGCCCTGGACCCAGAGGAGCACCCCCTCCCCCAGGCCACATGCAGCGCCCCATGCACCCTGGCGGTCCTGGTGCCCCCCCACCCGGTCATGGAGGACCCCCTCCACGCGGCCCACCACCCAGTATGGGACCACCACCAGGCCAGCACGGACCCCCACCTCCTCGAGGACCCCCTCCCACCATGGACCCCAGGGCACCACCGCCAAGACCAGACTTCATCCAAGGTAAGTTGTGACCTCTTTGGGGAGGAGTCTTGTGTGAGTGTTGGATCTATTGATATGAATGACCTCGGTGTTATGGAGATAAGGGAAGTAGTGAACAGCTTTATAAGAGGAAGGTTAGATTCTTTGAGACCCATAGGAAAGGTTGTGGTTTGATGGAATATATGAGAGTAAAGTGTGGGAGGAGAAGGATGGTGTGGTGTGGTGTGGCATGAGAAAACCAGGGAACAGACTAGATGAGTTATTAGGTTAAGATTGATTTCATATTGATGTTCATCAATGAATGATACATTTTAATGTTGCTCTATACAGGTAACTCCTTTTACCCGAGTATTGTGTTCATAGAGCGTTCATGTATTTAAAATTTTGCATAATGTAAAATAATTTTCCCATATAGTGCAAATACATATAAAATCTATTTTTGTGTTCATGATATGAACTTTGATGAGTAAGACTTTGAGTTCAATCAGACATGGCACTGCACCCAACAAAACAACTTGTACAGTAATGATAAACAAGAAACACTTTGCATTGCATTATTCTAAAGCAAAAATACAGACTTTTGACTTTGTTCAACCAAAAATGCATATTTTAAACTTATGTAAAAGAAGAGTTACCTGTATTTGACTCCATAATGGCTTCGTTACATGACCTTTTCAGTCCACACAGTCAGATCATCTCCTCCTTTAACCCTTGACTCCAGTTGTAGATGGACACCTTTACTTGCTCAACTTTGTGCCTCCCACTTTGGTGCTTCCAACCTGTTTCCAGTTCATGTAGAAAGGTTTACATTCTAACACCAACACTTGAGAAAGAGATTGATTGACACTGAATTTAGTGGTTGATATATATTGATATCTTTAAAAATATTTATAGATACAGATTGGTTCAAAATGATGTGATGATTAACATTAAGTGGAGTAGAGGTGGAGGCGAGTGCAGGCTGTGAGTGTGTGTTGAGTGTGGTGTGGTGTGGTTGTAGTGAGTGGCCATGACAGGACAGGTGTGTGTTAGGGTGATGCAGGATGGTGAAGCAGCTCTTGGGGTGAATGGAAGGTACCGTGATGGGACGGAGTGGTGCTGGGCCACACTTGGAGGACATGTGCCTCAACTTGACTTACTTGCAAAACAACACATTATTAGGATTGTATTGAATTATTTCATCTTGTATAGAAAAGCATTCTGGGATTTTTCCTTTAGAACAAAATGGTTTCAAACAAATGAGTCTTTTAAACACTGTATCTGTTATTGTGGATTGTAATCAGTAACACATTGAGCAACTACCTTGGTGTAGAAATTTAATTGCAAGTTTGATTTTAAGCTTCAGTCACGGAAGTTATGTTATATGTAAAACATGTTTACTACAATGCGATGTATTTAGTAGTGAAAGTGAGTGTGAAGGAGTCAGTCACATGAAGAGGTGCAGTGTTGTTAGAGTGTCAAGTGGAACACAAAACAGGAAGCTGCACTTACAACTTTAAATCAATTCAATTTTGTATATGCATGTTTTTAATATTTTCATGGAACTCTTGAGTATCTCCATAATTGCTAACATGTCATTTAAAAGTCAACCATTATGAAAGTCACTAATAACCAGTGTAGTCACCCAGCATGCAAGAGTTAGGTATCATGTTTGGAGAGGGAACCAATAACTGATTAATGGTGTCTGCTGTCAACAGGGGGCTTCCCGGTCACCAGCAGCCCCCCCTCCGTTCCCCACAACCTAGTACTCCCCTCCAGGCCTCCCACTCTCTCCCAAGGTACCCTCCCACCCCCAAAACTGTGTGGTAGCATTTGCCCACCTGCTGCTAGGGTGTGATGTGGTGTGTGTGTGTGTGTGTGTGCACAGGCATGTGTATGTATGTGTGCGTGTGTGTGTTTGATTGTGTCTCATAACATGCTAATCTTTGCTTTGCAAAATATACCTTATATTATGTGCTGGTGGTATAGTGGTTAGCATGCTTGGCTCACTATCAGGAAGTCCAGGGTTCTGATCCCTAGCCTGGTGGTGACAGTTTGGGTGGTTGCCCTTCTATGCTATGCACCCCCTGTTCAGTAGGAAGTCAAATGGGTACAGATTTGAGTTGGGGAGTTGTGACCTCAAACCAGCAGGAGTGGACCCATTACTGCTGACCTCCTGCGTGTGTGTGTGTGTGTGTGGGAAGAAATGCATGGTGTGGTTTGTCTGTGTGACTACATGCTGTAATGTATTGGAAGAGAGAGAGAGCTGACATCATCACAACATGGCCATTCGCCAAAAGCACATAGAGCTCCGTCACCGCATCCTTTGAATGTAAGTGCCGCACTGGCACTGCCTGCACCCTTGGGGGGGTCAACTGTATTTGGTTAAGGACCTGGAAAGTCTATTATTTAATTGATCTGCTGTAACAAGATTAATGTGTGTTGTATTAATCATTGTATCGAGGTGGATAGAAGGAAAGCAAAGTTTTTGATCGTCAGTTTGGTAATTTGAAAGTTTACTTCATTGGTTGGTTCTAAAGAGAAGAAAACGGAAGTACTAATACTTGTTTGCTGGGAATTTGTCTGAAGGCTAGCTGAGAGGAGGCCAATGGGAGATGCCTCACACTACCTTCAACAGAGGAATTAGTGTTAAAGTCTCACTCCTTGATGTCAATGTTGTACATATGCTTGAGTTGATTCTATTGCTTAAAAGCATATACGTAGTTCTTGAAAAAATGTCAGTACTTACGCTGAAACTTGTTGTCTTACTGCTTGCCTGCTGCTCAACTTGTAAAACAAAACAAAAATCATACAGCACTGCAAAGGTGGCATTTGAACACCATTTTCTTGGGTATTATTTTTGTTTTGTTAACCAGTGTGTCTGAGGATGATGTGTGGCATATGTGAGTACTATGAAGTGTGCTCCACCAACCACCAACCACTGGGACCATTGAGTGGTGGTTGGTGTTGCAGTAATCATTTCACCTTTATTGTATGTTGAGAGGCGGTGGTGTGGTGATAATTGTGTTTCTTGATGGATCATTAGATGGTCATGACATTTTTCTCTTAACTTGTGCTTAGTATTCATGTTAATTGATAGTTTCCTTGAGAGCCGTATGGAGGTAATGAGGTGGTTGTGTGGCAAGTTTGCTAAACATTTATTAAAGTTTAACCTTCAGTACAAGATCCTAAGTTACTAATGAGTGTGTTTTGTCACTACACGAGCATCAGTTTGGTGCTTGTTGCCGCATGTCATACTAGCCCAGGTGATTGAGTGGTGTCAAGGTCAAATGGATGAGTTGTCAAGCTTAGTGTACAGTTCAAGTTTAATAATATGATGAGCAACACCTTATCAATGTTGTTGTTGTGGGGCCTTGATTTAAAACTTAACTATTAATTGTTGTGGCTTGTCTCCATTAGTGTGAATGTGCCTTAGTGGGCCCACCTTTGCGAGGCCTCACAACCAGACAACCATTACCACTTGCAACAACCACATTATGTACCTTTCATGTCACAATACAACCATCCATTACAACCTGACACCTTTCATGGGAACGTGGAACTAAAAGGTTTTCAACTCACACCTTCACTACCACTAAATATATACTTGTTTATTATTTGAAGTAATATTTTTGATACAAACTTGGCTTTCCCCATAAGTGTAAGGTGGCATAAAAAGAAGATAAACTACTCAAAGAAGATGACAAACAAATCTCACTTTGATTTTTATGAATCGCAAATTCCCAAGGAAATAATTTCCCGGCCCCACACTCATGCTTTTTATCCATCATTTACAACAACTTCTAGTGAACACACATTTCTGAATCCTCACGTCTCAAAGAGAATGCAGTTTGTTAATACAATATAGTTAAACTAGCTTTGTGCTGTGACAACATTGGAACCAATGAAGTTAATCTGCCTTATTAACACACAAAAATTAAAAAAAAAAACAGTTTTAACAAAAATAAGGTGTCATCTTGACATTTATTTGATGTTACCTTACCTTCCAGGACCCCCTCCTCATGGAGGACCCCCACCTCATGGTCCCCCCCCTCATGGTGGAGCCCCTCCAGCCCCACATGTGAACCCAGCATTCTTCCCACCTCACAATGCACCACCTCCAGCAGCTGCTGCTCCACCTGCACACTATGCCCCACCACCACCCACTCATCAGGTGGGTAGTCTTTACCTTTCAGTGGAACCAAGGCATCTCTCTTGGTGGTAAAGTTATCTTCAGCTGCTTTACATGTCTGTTTGATTCTATATACGTAGTGTTGAGTGTTCCTGGGAGTCTTCCGTTCCCTTTTAGATGAGTTATTATAATGTGATGCACTCTGCATATAATCGAGTGTGTGCTCAACACCATATTACTCTTCCCTCAGCACGGTGGGTTTGCCGGGGGTGACCATCGCATAGAAGGCCCACCACCACTCTCTGAGGCTGAGTTTGAAGATATCATGAACAGAAACCGCACTGTGTCCAGCTCTGCCATTGCCCGGGCTGTGGCTGATGCCTCCTCTGGTGAGTGTGTCTATAGACCTATATGCTGCTAGGACACACTACATAGATAGGGAACTATTCTTGAGGTTTTCATGGTTCTATTTTAGGTCATTTGTCTCTTCATATCATGAGAACTGAAGGCATTGAATTAGGAAGAGACTCGGTTCAGGTGATAGTTCCAACTTGCTGGAAACTAGTAATGTATTTTTTGTTTGTGCTAAGGATAGTTAGGATGTTTTGTTTTATCATTCTCCATTACAGTCTTCCCGCATCTTGGAGTCATTTGTTTAGTATTACAAACATTTGCCTTACATGTTTGGTATCCTGTGTTAAGTGTCTTGTTTTGACTTTCAGGTGAATATGCCAGTGCTATAGAGACGCTTGTGACTGCCATCTCCCTCATCAAGCAGTCCAAGGTGGCCCATGATGACAGGTGCAAGATACTCACCAGCTCCCTCCAGGTAAAAATACAGTTTCCTCATGTTTTGTAGGTCCACATCACAATTGAACATAATACTGAATACTCTCTGTACACAGTCTGTGAAAGAAACCTTCCTACAGGATACATTACATGGCATTGAGGCAAAGAGCTATGGGTCCAGCAAGCGCCGGGAGCGTTCACGCACCCCAAGTCGTCGCCGTCATCGTGACCACTCGCGCTCAAGGGAGAGAGATAACTACCGAGACCGCTCACGCTCACACTCCAGGGACCGTGAGTACGAGCGCCACCGCAGCGAGAGGGAACGTGGCACCTCTGAGCGTGCCGGTGCCGAGCGTGAACGTGACTACGAGCGCTCCTACAGCAGGGAACGAGAGTATGACCGGGCACGCGAGAGGGACAGGGAGCGCGAGAGAGACAGAGAGAGGTAAGGCACTTAACTCTGGGGTTTGTGTTTTAAGGAAAGGTTTCAATATTGTCATTGAGGAAGAGGGATTAAGGGAGTAAGCTAGCATTGTTGTAGCCATAACTGAACCATAAGTAAACTTCAAACTTTCTCTCTGTGATGTATAGTATATAGCGGCACTGAGACACTGATCACAACCTTGAGGTGTCTTGGTCTCTCTCCACAGCAGCAGATACTATGATGAACGTTACAGAGAGAGGGAAGGCAGAAGGGAGAGGATCGAGGAACGTCCAGTGCGTGAGCGTATCGAGGAACGCACACCCCGGGAGGATGTGCGGGAGCCTGTGAGGGAGCGTGACCGTGAGAGGGATCGCGAGAGGGAGAGAGAGCGAGATGTCAGGACAAGAGAAGAGAGAGAGTCCTCTTCCCATCGCTCATCCAGACACTAACATTGCCTCCTCCTTTTCCTCTTCCTCCTCCCCACCTCTTCCCAAGCCCCTCGTTGCTCCTTGCCTCTTTCTACCAAAAAGAAATTAAGATGGCATTCATTCATTGTTTTTTCATCATTATTATTATTATGATTATTTTTATTATTACATTCCTTTTCTTTTTTTTATGTTAGGTTGTATCAAAGAATTTATTTTCACTTTCATACAACAGGAAGTCATTGTCCAGATTCTCATCATCACTGAAAAGTCATGTTGGAAACGGGAAACAAACAAACACAAACAAACAAATAAGAGGTTTCTTATTTTGTCTACTGATAACGAGTTGGTTTTCCAATTTTGAAGAAAGGCATTAGAGCAATTAGCACACCAGATGTACTTTTATGTTCATTGTTATTATGATTACGAGTGAATCGCTGTATGGTATGGTCACCTAGGCTACAGTTGTAATGTCAATGGTCTCAACAGTTTCCCAAAAAGATCTGGTTGGTTGCTAATACTAATTTGGAAGGTTTAGCTAAGCCTCTGTTTCTGTTAGTATGACATTTGTAAATTCTGCAGTCATATGAAGTATGGATTTGCTTATAGGACGTTCAGCAGTGAACTGTGGTTATATTTTTTTGTTTTTTTTTACCACCTCCAGGATACAGTCCTAGTTAATAGAATATATTTTAGGATTGACCAATAAATATTCTTATGTAGTAAGTTTCTTTTGTATTAAGATTTTAACCGTAAGAAATCTGTGTGCTAACTGTAGTAGTGAAATTGAAGTGGGTTTGAGTATAAAGCTTGTTTTAATTTCCCTTTACTTCTATACAGATATATTTATCTACCTCTATGCCCAACTGTCATCCGTATAAAGGGTGGTAGCCAAGACAAAGTGTTTAGGGTTCAGGAAACATAATTTTCTTTCTCTCTGCATCTTGTCAAATCGTACGAGGAAATACAGAGTGCTTCCCAGACACCTCACTCCGTCCCTTTTGGTTACCTTCTACAGCCTGTAGGGTATGTGGTAGTATTATTGCAGTCCCTGTCTCAGGGTGAAGAGTAGCAGGACAAATATCTAAGTAATGGGAGGTGAGAGTACTTGATACAAGATTAGTGTCATTGAAGTTGGTGTATGGAAAGGAACATTCATGGATTTATTGACATCAAAGAGCCTCTAACCTTCAAACTAAAGGATGTTTGTATTTAATTTACATAAGGAGTATAATGAATTATGGTCCTTGAAACTTATGCAGTGAAGGAGGATGGAAGGAAATGCTTACATTTGTAGGTTAAATTCCAGTGAGATGAGGATGGTTGGATGTGAATGTAGTGCATCGTGGAATCAACTGCACATGAGGAACAAGTAGAACAGAACAAATGTATTAATGATATGTTGAGAAATAGATCTATATGATTGGACATGAAAATGTTGATAGCCTAAATGGCGAGCCAACAAAGAAATGAGACGAGGCTCTGGTAAACAAGGTTAACATAGCAAGCATGTACTGAGCCTTTCAAATTTGAGTAATACTAAACACAACTTGGCCTATATATATATATATATATATATATATATATATATATATATATATATATATATATATATATATATATATATATATATATATATATAT
>JAXIVD010001205.1:0-12500 GCA_036785275.1 Cancer borealis
CTGTAACGAACATATCATATAAACTATTTATGTCAGTAGCAGTGAAAGACATTATTGAAGAACATATTGTAAGCAACAACCAGGTGAAGGAGAACCAAAGTGGATTTACAAAGAAAGGAAGGGTAGAAAATAATTTAATGATTTTAAAATATTGTATTGATAAATCTTTTAAAGAGAGGAAAACCTTATACGTGACAGCAGTAGAATTTGCAAAGGCATATGACTCTATTAGAAGAGATGTTTTGCTAGAAACTTTAAAAGAATACAGAGTGCATACAAGCTTGATAGAACTGATTGCAGATATATATACAGATGATAAAACAGCAGTAAAAGTTGGAAAAGACGAGGCAATACAAATGAACGTAAGCAGTGGCATTAAACAAGGATGTACAGCCTCCACTACCCTGTTTAAAATTATAACATATACTATTATAGACAAATTGGAAAAGAAGGGAGGGTTTCAGGATGAATTCTTTAAATTAAGTGCATTGTTCTTTGCTGATGACGGCTTGTTAATCTCAAGAACACAGGAGGAAATGGGAGGCATGATAGACACTCTGATAGACCTCAGCCACACAACAGGACTAGAAATAAATAAATGCAAAAGTAATGTTCTAATTTTTAACAGTAAAACACAAATTGAAGAAATTAAAGGTATAAAAGTAACTAGTGAGATTAAATATTTGGGCATAACTGTAACGAATAAGAGAAATTGTTTTAAAATTCAAAAAGATAAATCTCTGCAAAAACCAAAAAAGTTGGCATATATAACTTATCCAGTAATATCCCAGAGTTGCAACAAAATTTCAATTGGCAAAACATATTGGAAATGTGTTGTATTAACCTCAGTGTTGTATGGATCAAGTATACTTGAGTACACTAAACAAGAAATAAGCAAATTACAAAGAATAGAAAATGCAGTATACAGAGCTATGTTGGGAGCACCTGGTTATGCACAAACACCAACCCTGAGGGGAGAAATTGGCTCAAGTACCATGGAAACAAGTATCAGGGGTAACCAGTTCAAATATCTTAGGTACATAGAAAAGAATGAGGGTAATGATCTGCTAAAAAGAATAATAGAAGAAAAATTAAACACACCCAAAGATTACTGGATCCAAACAACAAAAGAATTTATGAAAAATATCAAAGTAAAATATTCGGATTTGAAGGAAATGAAGGTACAAAAGTTAAAAGGAAAAAAAAAAAAAAATGGGATACAGAAAACTGGGAAAAAAAAAAGTGGCAGAAAGGTCTAGTTTAAAAATATAAAATAAATTTAGGAAAGAGATAAGGGAAGAAAAGTTTTATGACAACAAGCCATCATGAATTATGTTATATAAGGCAAGGACCAACAACCTTAAGTTAAGTGACAGGAATAGGCACACGAATGGTGACACAATGTGCATCATGTGCAACAGTGACCTAGAAAATTTAAATAACTTTTTGTTACAGTGTCCAACTTATGTGAATGAGAGAAAGAAAATATTGAACACAGAGAGACTTAACACAGAGGAAGAAGAGGATGTAATTGGAGACTTATTGTTTAAAGAAAAATTGATAGAAAAAACAAAGTCAGTGCTATATAAAATGTGGAAAAAGAGGGAAAAGAAATGAAAAACTCTTGACACGACAAACTGAAAAACTGAGAAACAGACAACTAACCAGTGAAGATCATCAGGGAAGCGCCGATACAAATGCCAAGCTTCCCAAACGACACCTGACCTGATCGTGAACTTCCTCAATAGTATAAGAATAGTTCTTGAATCTATCTGGGACACAACAGTTGTTGAAGGTGATTGTATTACTATTTATGAAAGCTACATTGAAGTAAGTTGTATTATCTGTTCGGATAAAGGACGATGAAATATATGAAAATGGAATCAGGCAATACCTAGTCTCAAAATAAAAGTTCAAGCAAATCAAAGTTGATATGTTCTTGAATGAAAGGTTTTCATTTTCTATAAGTAATGATTATGATAATGTTCGGAAACATTAAACAATCATAGATCTTTTCTAAATTCCTAGATGAGAAGTGGTGTCAAAAATACATAAGTAGCATGCTTGCAATTTTTTCGTAAATAACAGTTCGGCGGAGGCAGAGTTGTGAGCAATGGATAAAATAGATTTAGAGGGACGGACATAGAGAGAGAGGAGAGAGAATGTGATAAAGGGTAGAAGGGAATGTAGGAGGTGAGTGATGAAGTTAACTCAAGGATCGTTATTTTACGGAAGGCTTAGGTATGAGAGAGAAAAAAAAAAAAGAGACTCGAACGACCACTGACTGAGTTAACTGACCGGATTGACTGGCACATTCCGTAGCTCATGAATCAGTCAACTAACACATCCACACACAGAGAATCCAACCCTCCTTAGCGTTGGTTTGGATCCCTTATACACGGCCTTGATTCCACTAGCCACCAGGAATTATTGAGAACCTAAGATGGCCGCCGTCCTGCTCTTTGATGGCGTTTTATTTATCAATGACTTCTAACTTCTAAAAGGTGTTCAGAATGGTATCATCCATCCTCTTTGTTTGTCCTCATACTTTTTCTCCTTCTCATCCTCATCCTTCACCTCTTCGTAAAAATTGTCAATAGTCTATATATTTATGTATATTAATGATTAATTGATCAAGAACGCATGTTTTTTTAAGATAATAAGAAAATATTCAGCAAGACAAATCAAGTCGATGAAGTGTGGAGTTACACCTTTGTAACGGTAATGTCTTGGCAATTGTAATTTTGATGTACTGGTAGCTGTATCATCACTCATTTTATTGTTCTGTGTTGTTGGCTCTGAAAACTTTATGCAATGACCTAGTTTTTCACAGCTGTAATAAAATTTGCTTTTTTGTTGTTACGTTTTGTTGTTCAGATAATAAAAAGAATTAGGCAAGTTTTTTCATGACTGGTGATTGTGGTGGTGTATGGTTGTGTGTGGCAGGAAGTGTTCCAGGGTTTCGTCTGCATTGATGTTACATTTTGCGCATCTTGTATCACCTCCTGTGTGTTTGTTTCTTGTGTTGAGTTTAAATGGGTTGCTTCTGCAGCGTATCAGGACTGTTGGGGCTTCATCATTTTCATAGAAGTTGATTTCTCTGATATCATGTTTGTATGTTTTGTATAGTGTTAGTGTTTCCTTTTGTTAAGTTCTGATTTCCATTGTCGTGTGTTTTTCCTTGCTGGCATCTATTATGTTTTGATGTGTCATGTTGCCCACTGTGTGTGTGTTCACGTCAAGGTCTCGCATATATAGATAGATAGATAGATAATTTTATTGTCAATTTGCAACATATCAACGCTTACAAACTGAAATTATTTTTGGCTAGAGCTCCATATAAAAAGAAGTTGACTAATAAGTATAGAAGATAAGAATAAGAAAATATTGTAAAAATATATGCTACAGCATAGGAAACTGAAATCACAGACAAGCACAAGAATTATCACAGTTACACATAATCTAATAAAATATATATTCTATTTTAAGTGGTTGAAAAGTACAATACTCTTTGGTACAAACGATTTCTTATATCTGTCCGTGCGTTGAGTAGACAGAGTTAACCTTCTGCCGGACCTAAGGAATACATAGCAGGAGTGGAGGGGATGGGATGTATCTTTCATGACTTTTTGAACCTGCTTCATTGTTCCTTCCTGGTACAGCTTGTCAAGTGCCTTTGTTTCTGCAACTAATTTTCTCGATTTTCGCACAATCCTTTTAAGTTTATTCTTTTCTCCAAAAGTTAGCTTGCCATACCAGGTAGTTAAAGAAAAACTTATTATTGACTCTATTGTCGACTTGTAGAAAAGGCTAATGATATTTCTATCTATGTGCAGATTGTTTAAAACACGCAAAAAATGAAGTCTTTGATTACATTTCTTCACAACCATACTGGTATTTGCACTACCTTTTGGTTGATTGTCAATCATAAAGCCTAAATATCTATACTCCTCTACTCTCTCTACAGTTTCTGCATCAATTATAATTGAATCAGGTACGCGATGGTTTTTGGTTCTATAGTCTATTATCATTTCTTTGGTTTTCTTTTATGTTTAGGTCTAGAAAGTTTGATCTGCACCAATCAACAAATTGGTGGACTTGGGCTATATATTCATCACATTCATCATTCGATATTTTACCAATTATTGCTGTGTCATCAGCATATTTGACTATTGTGCAATTGTTAAACTCACTTCTACTGTCGTCAGTGTATAGGCTGTAAAGGACAGGGGACATGACACAACCTTGAGGGGCTCCTGTATTAGTGACTAGTATGTTGGACTTAACATTGCCCAACGTGGTATACTGAGGTCTTTGATTTAAAAAACTAAAAATCCTCTTCAAGATATAATTATTTACTCCCATTCCTATTAATTTATTCAGCAGAATGAGAGGCTGGATAGTATTAAATGCAGAGCTGAAGTCCACAAACAGAATCCTTCCTTGTGTGTTCTGTTTGTCAAGATTTTTGCTTATATAATTTACTAAAGTTAAACTTGCGTCCTGAACACTTCTGTTTTTACAATAAGCAAATTGCAAGGGGTCCTTCATATTGCCAACACTGTCACATAAAAGATTCCTCAATATATCTTCTAAGCATTTAATTATATTTGAAGTTAAAGCAACTGGTCTAAAATCATTAAACACTTTGGGAAATTTCACTTTCGCTATGGGCTTGATTTCTGACTCTTCCCATTTGGTTGGCACAACACCCTGATCTATAGAGTCCTGAAAGAGTGTCATTAGCACTGGTGCCAGTTGTTCTGCACAGTACTTGAGTGCCCTGGCTGGCACGCCGTCAGGGCCCGTGGCCTTACCAGCTCGAATCCGCTTCAGGAGGCGACCCTAATAAGAGTCCCCTCATGCCCCTCAGAAAGCGCTGCACATACAGGCGACCAAACACCCTGATGGCAGCGACAGCGGTGCTCGCAGCGACCTGCAATAACACCACCCACATGAGGGGCCGAGTAGGGCCACTCTCCTTCAGGTCATGGAGGGAGGCGCCCCCGACTGCCTCGCTCATGGTGTTCCACTCAGTGTTGAACACTGGCTCATCCACAGTGGGTGATTCTAGCTCACCCACTGGGTCCTCATCCACAGTGGGTGATTGCAACTCACCCACTGTGTTGTCCTCGTTCAGTGCCTCGAACTCATGGTTCAAGGCACCGTCATCCAGTGGGAGTGGTGACAGGCTCACAGGACCAGCGTCCAACATAATGTCGTGGGACGTTATCATGGAAGTCGTTTTGTCACCAAACAGGAATGAGATGCTGAAGGTTGTCTCCTTCATCCCTGCTTCCCGGTGGGCGTGAGCCTCATCCGTGGCCAGATCAGTGTTCCGCCGGAGTTCGTGGCGACGGTCCACTTCCTCCAGCGCGGCCTTGCGTCCCTTTACCAGAGCTGCGTCATTCTTGGCAGCCCTGGCGAGGGCACGCATGTCCTTGTTGGGGTTGATGGTGATCCTGTTCACCATCTCCACCTCGGCACTGACATCCTTCAGTCCGCTGAACTCCTTCACGGAGTCCAGGTGGGCCTGGAGGCGCCTCTCGCCTTCTTCCCTCCTGAGCCTCAGCTCCTGGAGGCGCCGCTTGATGTCGCCAATAGCGGCCTCCAGCTGCTCCGGGCTGGCGGTGCGGTAGTTCAGCTTCTCGCACACGGCGAGGCTGACCATGGCGATCAACAACAGATACAAAGTGTTCATCAAATCCATTCCAGATATCTTATCTTAATGTTAACTGGAAGTCTGAGACGAGCGTGAACCTCTAAGTAAGAAGTGAGATGGAAGCGGGAAACCAGACTCAAGGAATGAGTGTGGGCTCAACAGTCTCTCAATATAGACTCTTTATCGATGTTTTTCTTCCTCTTAAATTCTTCCTTCCCCCCCACTGTATATCCCCCCCTCGAAAAAAAAGAAAAAAAAAAGATGTTATTTACTCTTAACCATTGTCACGTGACTCAACGGTTAGGTTTATTTGTTCTGTCTGTCTCTGTGTGTCAATTTAACACACACACACACACACACGCCAGTACACCACAAGAAGAGAGACACTTCAACGTGAAATATATTGACGCAAAAATGGAAGCCCAAAGAAAAATGACAGCAGCAATGTGTGAACACGAGGAAATCATTACGAGACAAATAAAGAACAACCCTAACAGAAAGAAATTATGGGAACACATTGACAAATTGAGGAAAAAGAACAAAACAAAAGAGCAAGGATTAAAAATCTACAGTGAGGAAGGAATGGAAATACCAAGTAATGAAAAGGAAGAAGTCATCAGGACATATTGGAGGAATATATATGAGATGAATGAAAATAAAATAAAGGAGGAAAAAGTTCCAGCATCATGGAAGGAATCAAGAACAACAATGATACCCAAGAAAAGCAAACCTAAAGTGTCAGAATTAAGACCTATTGCTGTAACGAACATATCATATAAACTATTTATGTCAGTAGCAGTGAAAGACATTATTGAAGAACATATTGTAAGCAACAACCAGGTGAAGGAGAACCAAAGTGGATTTACAAAGAAAGGAAGGGTAGAAAATAATTTAATGATTTTAAAATATTGTATTGATAAATCTTTTAAAGAGAGGAAAACCTTATACGTGACAGCAGTAGAATTTGCAAAGGCATATGACTCTATTAGAAGAGATGTTTTGCTAGAAACTTTAAAAGAATACAGAGTGCATACAAGCTTGATAGAACTGATTGCAGATATATATACAGATGATAAAACAGCAGTAAAAGTTGGAAAAGACGAGGCAATACAAATGAACGTAAGCAGTGGCATTAAACAAGGATGTACAGCCTCCACTACCCTGTTTAAAATTATAACATATACTATTATAGACAAATTGGAAAAGAAGGGAGGGTTTCAGGATGAATTCTTTAAATTAAGTGCATTGTTCTTTGCTGATGACGGCTTGTTAATCTCAAGAACACAGGAGGAAATGGGAGGCATGATAGACACTCTGATAGACCTCAGCCACACAACAGGACTAGAAATAAATAAATGCAAAAGTAATGTTCTAATTTTTAACAGTAAAACACAAATTGAAGAAATTAAAGGTATAAAAGTAACTAGTGAGATTAAATATTTGGGCATAACTGTAACGAATAAGAGAAATTGTTTTAAAATTCAAAAAGATAAATCTCTGCAAAAACCAAAAAAGTTGGCATATATAACTTATCCAGTAATATCCCAGAGTTGCAACAAAATTTCAATTGGCAAAACATATTGGAAATGTGTTGTATTAACCTCAGTGTTGTATGGATCAAGTATACTTGAGTACACTAAACAAGAAATAAGCAAATTACAAAGAATAGAAAATGCAGTATACAGAGCTATGTTGGGAGCACCTGGTTATGCACAAACACCAACCCTGAGGGGAGAAATTGGCTCAAGTACCATGGAAACAAGTATCAGGGGTAACCAGTTCAAATATCTTAGGTACATAGAAAAGAATGAGGGTAATGATCTGCTAAAAAGAATAATAGAAGAAAAATTAAACACACCCAAAGATTACTGGATCCAAACAACAAAAGAATTTATGAAAAATATCAAAGTAAAATATTCGGATTTGAAGGAAATGAAGGTACAAAAGTTAAAAGGAAAAAAAAAAAAAATGGGATACAGAAAACTGGGAAAAAAAAAAGTGGCAGAAAGGTCTAGTTTAAAAATATAAAATAAATTTAGGAAAGAGATAAGGGAAGAAAAGTTTTATGACAACAAGCCATCATGAATTATGTTATATAAGGCAAGGACCAACAACCTTAAGTTAAGTGACAGGAATAGGCACACGAATGGTGACACAATGTGCATCATGTGCAACAGTGACCTAGAAAATTTAAATAACTTTTTGTTACAGTGTCCAACTTATGTGAATGAGAGAAAGAAAATATTGAACACAGAGAGACTTAACACAGAGGAAGAAGAGGATGTAATTGGAGACTTATTGTTTAAAGAAAAATTGATAGAAAAAACAAAGTCAGTGCTATATAAAATGTGGAAAAAGAGGGAAAAGAAATGAAAAACTCTTGACACGACAAACTGAAAAACTGAGAAACAGACAACTAACCAGTGAAGATCATCAGGGAAGCGCCGATACAAATGCCAAGCTTCCCAAACGACACCTGACCTGATCGTGAACTTCCTCAATAGTATAAGAATAGTTCTTGAATCTATCTGGGACACAACAGTTGTTGAAGGTGATTGTATTACTATTTATGAAAGCTACATTGAAGTAAGTTGTATTATCTGTTCGGATAAAGGACGATGAAATATATGAAAATGGAATCAGGCAATACCTAGTCTCAAAATAAAAGTTCAAGCAAATCAAAGTTGATATGTTCTTGAATGAAAGGTTTTCATTTTCTATAAGTAATGATTATGATAATGTTCGGAAACATTAAACAATCATAGATCTTTTCTAAATTCCTAGATGAGAAGTGGTGTCAAAAATACATAAGTAGCATGCTTGCAATTTTTTCGTAAATAACAGTTCGGCGGAGGCAGAGTTGTGAGCAATGGATAAAATAGATTTAGAGGGACGGACATAGAGAGAGAGGAGAGAGAATGTGATAAAGGGTAGAAGGGAATGTAGGAGGTGAGTGATGAAGTTAACTCAAGGATCGTTATTTTACGGAAGGCTTAGGTATGAGAGAGAAAAAAAAAAAAGAGACTCGAACGACCACTGACTGAGTTAACTGACCGGATTGACTGGCACATTCCGTAGCTCATGAATCAGTCAACTAACACATCCACACACAGAGAATCCAACCCTCCTTAGCGTTGGTTTGGATCCCTTATACACGGCCTTGATTCCACTAGCCACCAGGAATTATTGAGAACCTAAGATGGCCGCCGTCCTGCTCTTTGATGGCGTTTTATTTATCAATGACTTCTAACTTCTAAAAGGTGTTCAGAATGGTATCATCCATCCTCTTTGTTTGTCCTCATACTTTTTCTCCTTCTCATCCTCATCCTTCACCTCTTCGTAAAAATTGTCAATAGTCTATATATTTATGTATATTAATGATTAATTGATCAAGAACGCATGTTTTTTTAAGATAATAAGAAAATATTCAGCAAGACAAATCAAGTCGATGAAGTGTGGAGTTACACCTTTGTAACGGTCATGTCTTGGCAATTGTAATATTGATGTACTGGTAGCTGTATCATCACTCATTTTATTGTTCTGTGTTGTTGGCTCTGAAAACTTTATGCAATGACCTAGTTTTTCACAGCTGTAATAAAGTTTGCTTTTTTGTTGTTACGTTTTGTTGTTCAGATAATAAAAAGAATTAGGCAAGTTTTTTCATGACTGTTGATTGTGGTGGTGTATGGTTGTGTGTGGCAGGAAGTGTTCCAGGGTTTCGTCTGCATTGATGTTACATTTTGCGCATCTTGTATCACCTCCTGTGTGTTTGTTTCTTGTGTTGAGTTTAAATGGGTTGCTTCTGCAGCGTATCAGGACTGTTGGGGCTTCATCATTTTCATAGAAGTTGATTTCTCTGATATCATGTTTGTATGTTTTGTATAGTGTTAGTGTTTCCTTTTGTTAAGTTCTGATTTCCATTGTCGTGTGTTTTTCCTTGCTGGCATCTATTATGTTTTGATGTGTCATGTTGCCCACTGTGTGTGTGTTCACGTCAAGGTCTCGCATATATAGATAGATAGATAGATAATTTTATTGTCAATTTGCAACATATCAACGCTTACAAACTGAAATTATTTTTGGCTAGAGCTCCATATAAAAAGAAGTTGAGTAATAAGTATAGAAGATAAGAATAAGAAAATATTGTAAAAATATATGCTACAGCATAGGAAACTGAAATCACAGACAAGCACAAGAATTATCACAGTTACACATAATCTAATGAAATATATATTCTATTTTAAGTGGTTGAAAAGTACAATACTCTTTGGTACAAACGATTTCTTATATCTGTCCGTGCGTTGAGTAGACAGAGCTAACCTTCTGCCGGACCTAAGGAATACATAGCAGGAGTGGAGGGGATGGGATGTATCTTTCATGAGTTTTTGAACCTGCTTCATTGTTCCTTCCTGGTACAGCTTGTCAAGTGCCTTTGTTTCTGCACCTAATTTTCTCGATTTTCGCAGAATCTTTTTAAGTTTATTCTTTTCTCCAAAAGTTAGCTTGCCATACCAGGTAGTTAAAGAAAAACTTATTATTGACTCTATTGTCGACTTGTAGAAAAGGCTAATGATATTTCTATCTATGTGCAGATTGTTTAAAACACGCAAAATATGAAGTCTTTGATTACATTTCTTCACAAACATACTGGTATTTGCACTACCTTTTGGTTGATTGTCAATCATAAAGCCTAAATATCTATACTCCCCTACTCTCTCTACAGTTTCTGCATCAATTATAATTGAATCAGGTACGCGATGGTTTTTGGTTCTATAGTCTATTATCATTTCTTTGGTTTTCTTTATGTTTAGGTCTAGAAAGTTTGATCTGCACCAATCAACAAATTGGTGGACTTGGGCTATATATTCATCACATTCATCATTCGATATTTTACCAATTATTGCTGTGTCATCAGCATATTTGACTATTGTGCAATTGTTAAACTCACTTCTACAGTCGTCAGTGTATAGCCTGTAAAGGACAGGGGACATGACACAACCTTGAGTGGCTCCTGTATTAGTGACTAGTATGTTGGACTTAACATTGCCCAACGTGGTATACTGAGGTCTTTGATTTAAAAAACTAAAAATCCACTTCAAGATATAATTATTTACTCCCATTCCCATTAATTTATTCAGCAGAATGTGAGGCTGGGTAGTATTAAATGCAGAACTGAAGTCCACAAACAGAATCCTTGCTTGTGTGTTCTGTTTGTCAAGATGTTTGCTTATATCATTTACTAAAGTTAAACTTGCGTCCTGAACACTTCTGTTTTTACAATAAGCAAATTGCAAGGGGTCCTTCATATTGCCAACACTGTCACATAAAAGATTCCTCAATATATCTTCTAAGCATTTCATTATATTTGAAGTTAAAGCAACTGGTCTAAAATCATTAAACACTTTGGGAAATTTCACTTTCGCTATGGGCTTGATTTCTGACTCTTCCCATTTGGTTGGCACAACACCCTGATCTATAGAGTCCTGAAAGAGTGTCATTAGCACTGGTGCCAGTTGTTCTGCACAGTACTTGAGTGCCCTGGCTGGCACGCCGTCAGGGCCCGTGGCCTTACCAGCTCGAACCCGCTTCAAGAGGCGACCCTGATAAGAGTCCCCTCATGCCCCTCAGAAAGCGCTGCACATACAGGCGATCAAACACCCTGATGGCAGCGACAGCGGTGCTCGCAGCGACCTGCAACAACACCACCCACATGAGGGGCCGATTAGGGCCACTCTCCTTCAGGTCATGGAGGGAGGCGCCCCCGACTGCCTCGCTCATGGTGTTCCAGCCAGTGTTGAACACTGGTTCATCCACAGTGGGTGATTCTAGCTCACCCACTGGGTCCTCATCCACAGTGGGTGATTGCAACTCACCCACTGTGTCGTCCTCGTTCAGTGCCTCGAACTCATGGTTCAAGGCACCGTCATCCAGTGGGAGTGGTGACAGGCTCACAGGACCAGCGTCCAACACAATGTCGTGGGACGTGATCATGGAAGTCGTTTTGTCACCAAACAGGAATGAGATGCTGAAGGTTGTCTCCTTCATCCCTGCTTCCCGGTGGGCGTGAGTCTCATCCGTGGCCAGATCAGTGTTCCGCCGGAGTTCGTGGAGACGGTCCACTTCCTCCAGCGTGGCCTTGCGTCCCCTTACCAGAGCAGCGTCATTCTTGGCAGCCCTGGCGAGGGCACGCATTTCCTTGTTGGGGTTGATGGTGATCCTGTTCACCATCTCCACCTCGGCACTGACATCCTTCAGTCCGCTGAACTCCTTCACGGAGTCCAGGTGGGCCTGGAGGCGCCTCTCGCCTTCTTCCCTCCTGAGCTTCAGCTCCTGGAGGCGCCGCTTGGTGTCGCCAATAGCGGCCTCCAGCTGCTCCGGGCTGGCGGTGCGGTAGTTCAGCTTCTCGCACACGGCGAGGCTGACCATAGCGATCAACAACAGATACAAAATGTTCATCAAATCCATTCCAGATATCTTATCTTAATATTAACTGGAAGTCTGAGACGAGCGTGAACCTCTAAGTAAGAAGTGAGATGGAAGCGGGAAACCAGACTCAAAGAATGAGTGTGGGCTCAACAGTCTCTTAATACAGACTCTTTATTGATGTTTTTCTTCCTCTTAAATTCTTCCTTCCTCCCCACTGTATATCCCCCCCTCGAAAAAAAAGAAAAAAAAAAAGAAAAAAAATGATTTAATTTACTCATAACCATTGTCACGTGACTCAATGGTTAGGTTTATTTGTTCTTTCTGTCTCTGTGTGTCAATTTAACACACACACACACACACACACACACACACACACACACACACACACACACACACACACACACACACACAC
>JAXIVD010001205.1:20000-65000 GCA_036785275.1 Cancer borealis
AAAGTTGATATGTTCTTGAATGAAAGGTTTTTATTTTCTACAAGTAATGCTTATGATAATGTTTGGAGACATTAAACAATCATAGATTTTTCTAAATTCCTAGATGAGAAGTGGTGTCAAAAATACATAAGTAGCATGCTTGCAATTTTTTCGTACATAACAGTTCGGCGGAGGCAGAGTTGTGAGCAATGGATAAAATAGATTTAGACGGACGGACATAGAGAGAGAGGAGAGAGAATGTGATAAAGGGTAGAAGGGAATGTAGGAGGTGAGTGATGAAGTTAACTCAAGGATCGCTATCTTACGGAAGGCTTAGGTATGAGAGAAAAGAAAAAAAAGAGACTCGAACGACCACTGACTGAGTTAACTGACCAGATTGACTGGCACATTCCGTAGCTCATGAATCAGTGAACTAACACATCCATACATAGAGAATCCAACCCTCCTTAGCGTTGGTTTGGATCCCCTATACACGGCCTTGATTCCACTAGCCACCAGGAATTATTGAGAACTTAAGATGGTCGCCGTCCTGCTCTTTGATGGCGTTTTATTTATCAATGACTTCTAACTTTTAAAAGGTGTTCAGAATGGTATCATCCATCCTCTTTGTTTGTCCTCATACTTTTTCTCCTTCTCATCCTCATCCTTCACCTCTTCGTAAAAATTGTCAATAGTCTATATATTTATGTATATTAATGATTAATTGATCAAGAACGCATGTTTTTTTAAGAAAATAAGAAAATATTCAGCAAGACAAATCAAGTCGATGAAGTGTGGAGGTATACCTTTGTAACGGTCATGTCTTGGCAATTGTAATTTTGATGTACTGGTAGCTGTATCATCACTCATTTTATTGTTCTGTGTTGTTGGCTCTGAAAACGTTATGCAATGACCTAGTTTTCCACAGCTGTAATAAAATTTGCTTTTTTGTTGTTACGTTTTGTTCAGATAATAAAAAGAATTAGGCAAGTTTTTTCATGACTGGTGATTGTGGTGGTGTATGGTTGTGTGTGGCAGGAAGTGTTCCAGGGTTTCGTCTGCATTGATGTTACATTTTGCGCATCTTGTATCACCTCCTGTGTGTTTGTTTCTTGTGTTGAGTTTAAATGGGTTGCTTCTGCAGCGTATCAGGACTGTTGGGGCTTCATCATTTTCATAGAAGTTGATTTCTCTGATATCATGTTTGTATGTTTTGTATAGTGTTAGTGTTTCCTTTTGTTAAGTTCTGATTTCCATTGTCGTGTGTTTTTCCTTGCTGGCATCTATTATGTTTTGATGTGTCATGTTGCCCACTGCGTGTGTGTTCACGTCAAGGTCTCGCATATATAGATAGATAGATAGATAATTTTATTGTCAATTTGCAACTTATCAACGCTTACAAACTGAAATTATTTTTGGCTAGAGCTCCATATAAAAAGAAGTTGACTAATAAGTATAGAAGATAAGAATAAGAAAATATTGTAAAAATATATGCTACAGCATAGGAAACTGAAATCACAGACAAGCACAAGAATTATCACAGTTACACATAATCTAATGAAATATATATTCTATTTTAAGTGGTTGAAAAGTACAATACTCTTTGGTACAAACGATTTCTTATATCTGTCTGTGCGTTGAGTAGACAGAGTTAACCTTCTGCCGGACCTAAGGAATACATAGCAGGAGTGGAGGGGATGGGATGTATCTTTCATGAGTTTTTGAACCTGCTTCATTGTTCCTTCCTGGTACAGCTTGTCAAGTGCCTTTGTTTCTGCATCTAGTTTTCTCGATTTTCGCACAATCTTTTTAAGTTTATTCTTTTCTCCAAAAGTTAGCTTGCCATACCAGGTAGTTAAAGAAAAACTTATTATTGACTCTATTGTCGACTTGTAGAAAAGGCTAATGATATTTCTATCTATGTGCAGATTGTTTAAAACACGCAAAAAATGAAGTCTTTGATTACATTTCTTCACAACCATACTGGTATTTGCACTACCTTTTGGTTGATTGTCAATCATAAAGCCTAAATATCTATACTCCCCTACTCTCTCTACAGTTTCTGCATCAATTATAATTGAATCAGGTACGCGATGTTTTTTGGTTCTATAGTCTATTATCATTTTTTTGGTTTTCTTTATGTTTAGGTCTAGAAAGTTTGATCTGCACCAATCAACAAATTGGTGGACTTGGGCTATATATTCATCACATTCATCATTCGATATTTTACCAATTATTGCTGTGTCATCAACATATTTGACTATTGTGCAATTGTTAAACGCACTTCTACAGTCGTCAGTGTATAGGCTGTAAAGGACAGGGGACATGACACAACCTTGAGGGGCTCCTGTATTAGTGACTAGTATGTTAGACTTAACATTGCCCAACGTGGTATACTGAGGTCTTTGATTTAAAAAACTAAAAATCCTCTTCAAGATATAATTATTTACTCCCATTCCCATTAATTTATTCAGCAGAATGAGAGGCTGGATAGTATTAAATGCAGAGCTGAAGTCCACAAACAGAATCCTTCCTTGTGTGTTCTGTTTGTCAAGATTTTTGCTTATATAATTTACTAAAGTTAAACTTGCGTCCTGAACACTTCTGTTTTTCCAATAAGCAAATTGCAAGGGGTCCTTCATATTGCCAACACTGTCACATAAAAGATTCCTCAATATATCTTCTAAGCATTTCATTATATTTGAAGTTAAAGCAACTGGTCTAAAATCATTAAACACTTTGGGAAATTTCACTTTCGCTATCGGCTTGATTTCTGACTCTTCCCATTTGGTTGGCACAACACCCTGATCTATAGAGTCCTGAAAGAGTGTCATTAGCACTGGTGCCAGTTGTTCTGCACAGTACTTGAGTGCCCTGGCTGGCACGCCGTCAGGGCCCGTGGCCTTACCAGCTCGAATCCGCTTCAGGAGGCGACCCTAATAAGAGTCCCCTCATGCCCCTCAGAAAGCGCTGCACATACAGGCGACCAAACACCCTGATGGCAGCGACAGCGGTGCTCGCAGCGACCTGCAATAACACCACCCACATGAGGGGCCGAGTAGGGCCACTCTCCTTCAGGTCATGGAGGGAGGCGCCCCCGACTGCCTCGCTCATGGTGTTCCAGCCAGTGTTGAACACTGGCTCATCCACAGTGGGTGATTCTAGCTCACCCACTGGGTCCTCATCCACAGTGGGTGATTGCAACTCACCCACTGTGTTGTCCTCGTTCAGTGCCTCGAACTCATGGTTCAAGGCACCGTCATCCAGTGGGAGTGGTGACAGGCTGACAGGACCAGCGTCCAACATAATGTCGTGGGACGTTATCATGGAAGTCGTTTTGTCACCAAACAGGAATGAGATGCTGAAGGTTGTCTCCTTCATCCCTGCTTCCCGGTGGGCGTGAGCCTCATCCGTGGCCAGATCAGTGTTCCGCCGGAGTTCGTGGCGACGGTCCACTTCCTCCAGCGCGGCCTTGCGTCCCTTTACCAGAGCTGCGTCATTCTTGGCAGCCCTGGCGAGGGCACGCATGTCCTTGTTAGGGTTGATGGTGATCCTGTTCACCATCTCCACCTCGGCACTGACATCCTTCAGTCCGCTGAACTCCTTCACGGAGTCCAGGTGGGCCTGGAGGCGCCTCTCGCCTTCTTCCCTCCTGAGCCTCAGCTCCTGGAGGCGCCGCTTGATGTCGCCAATAGCGGCCTCCAGCTGCTCCGGGCTGGCGGTGCGGTAGTTCAGCTTCTCGCACACGGCGAGGCTGAACATGGCGACCAACAACAGATACAAAGTGTTCATCAAATCCATTCCAGATATCTTATCTTAATGTTAACTGGAAGTCTGAGACGAGCGTGAACCTCTAAGTAAGAAGTGAGATGGAAGCGGGAAACCAGACTCAAGGAATGAGTGTGGGCTCAACAGTCTCTCAATATAGACTCTTTATCGATGTTTTTCTTCCTCTTAAATTCTTCCTTCCCCACCACTGTATATCCCCCCCTCGAAAAAAAAGAAAAAAAAAAGATGTCATTTACTCTTAACCATTGTCACGTGACTCAACGGTTAGGTTTATTTGTTCTGTCTGTCTCTGTGTGTCAATTTAACACACACACACACACACACACACACGCCAGTACACCACAAGAAGAGAGACACTTCAACGTGAAATATATTGACGCAAAAATGGAAGCCCAAAGAAAAATTACAACAGCAATGTATGAACACGAGGAAATCATTACGAGACAAATAAAGAACAACCCTAACAGAAAGAAATTATGGGAACACATTGACAAATTGAGGAAAAAGAACAAAACAAAAGAACAAGGATTAAAAATCTACAGTGAGGAAGGAATGGAAATACCAAGTAATGAAAAGGAAGAAGTCATCAGGACATATTGGAGGAATATATGTGAGATGAATGAAAATAAAATAAAGGAGGAAAAAGTTACAGCATCATGGAAGGAATCAAGAACAACAATGATACCCAAGAAAAGCAAACCTAAAGTGTCAGAATTAAGACCTATTGCTGTAACGAACATATCATATAAACTATTTATGTCAGTAGCAGTGAAAGACATTATTGAAGAACATATTGTAAGCAACAACCAGGTGAAGGAGAACCAAAGTGGATTTACAAAGAAAGGAAGGGTAGAAAATAATTTAATGATTTTAAAATATTGTATTGATAAATCTTTTAAAGAGAGGAAAACCTTATACGTGACAGCAGTAGAATTTGCAAAGGCATATGACTCTATTAGAAGAGATGTTTTGCTAGAAACTTTAAAAGAATACAGAGTGCATCCAAGCTTGATAGAACTGATTGCAGATATATATACAGATGATAAAACAGCAGTAAAAGTTGGAAAAGACGAGGCAATACAAATGAACGTAAGCAGTGGCAATAAACAAGGATGTACAGCCTCCACTACCCTGTTTAAAATTATAACATATACTATTATAGACAAATTGGAAAAGAAGGGAGGGTTTCAGGATGAATTCTTTAAATTAAGTGCATTGTTCTTTGCTGATGACGGCTTGTTAATCTCAAGAACACAGGAGGAAATGGGAGGCATGATAGACACTCTGATAGACCTCAGCCACACAACAGGACTAGAAATAAATAAATGCAAAAGTAATGTTCTAATTTTTAACAGTAAAACACAAATTGAAGAAATTAAAGGTATAAAAGTAACTAGTGAGATTAAATATTTGGGCATAACTGTAACGAATAAGAGAAATTGTTTTAAAATTCAAAAAGATAAATCTCTGCAAAAAGCAAAAAAGTTTGCAAATATAACTTATCCAGTAATATCCCAGAGTTGCAACAAAATTTCAATTGGCAAAACATATTGGAAATGTGTTGTATTAACCTCAGTGTTGTATGGATCAAGTATACTTGAGTACACTAAAGAAGAAATAAGCAAATTACAAAGAATAGAAAATGCAGTATACAGAGCTATGTTGGGAGCACCTGGTTATGCACAAACACCAACCCTGAGGGGAGAAATTGGCTCAAGTACCATGGAAACAAGTATCAGGGGTAACCAGTTCAAATATCTTAAGTACATAGAAAAGAATGAGGGTAATGAATGATCTGCTAAAAAGAATAATAGAAGAAAAATTAAACACACCCAAAGATTACTGGATCCAAACAACAAAAGAATTTATGAAAAATATCAAAGTAAAATATTCGGATTTGAAGGAAATTAAGGTACAAAAGTTAAAAGGAAAAAAAAAAAAAAAATGGGATACAGAAAACTGGGAAAAAAGAAGTGGCAGAAAGGTCTAGTTTAAAAATATACAATAAATTTAGGAAAGAGATAAGGGAAGAAAAGTTTTATGACAACAAGCCATCATGAATTATGTTATATAAGGCAAGGACCAACAACCTTAAGTTAAGTGACAGGAATAGGCACACGAATGGTGACACAATGTGCACCATGTGCAACAGTGACCTAGAAAATTTAAATAACTTTTTGTTACAGTGTCCAACTTATGTGAATGAGAGAAAGAAAATATTGAACACAGAGAGACTTAACACAGAGGAAGAAGAGGATGTAATTGGAGACTTATTGTTTAAAGAAAAATTGATAGAAAAAACAAAGGCAGTGCTATATAAAATGTGGAAAAAGAGGGAAAAGAAATGAAAAACTCTTGACACGACAAACTGAAAAACTGAGAAACAGACAACTAACCAGTGAAGATCATCAGGGAAGCGCCGATACAAATGCCAAGCTTCCCAAACGACACCTGACCTGATCGTGAACTTCCTCAATATTATAAGAATAGTTCTTGAATCTATCTGGGACACAACAGTTGTTGAAGGTGATTGTATTACTATTTATGAAAGCTACATTGAAGTAAGTTGTATTATCTGTTCGGATAAAGGACGATGAAATATATGAAAATGGAATCAGGCAATACCTAGTCTCAAAATAAAAGTTCAAGCAAATCAAAGTTGATATGTTCTTGAATGAAAGGTTTTCATTTTCTATAAGTAATGATTATGATAATGTTCGGAAACATTAAACAATCATAGATCTTTTCTAAATTCCTAGATGAGAAGTGGTGTCAAAAATACTTAAGTAGCATGCTTGCAATTTTTTCGTACATAACAGTTCGGCGGAGGCAGAGTTGTGAGCAATGGATAAAATAGATTTAGAGGGACGGACATAGAGAGAGAGGAGAGAGAATGTGATAAAAGGTAGAAGGGAATGTAGGAGGTGAGTGATGAAGTTAACTCAAGGATCGTTATTTTACGGAAGGCTTAGGTATGAGAGAGAAAAAAAAAAAAAGAGACTCGAACGACCACTGAATGAGTTAACTGACCGGATTGACTGGCACATTCCGTAGCTCATGAATCAGTCAACTAACACATCCACACACAGAGAATCCAACCCTCCTTAGCGTTGGTTTGGATCCCTTATACACGGCCTTGATTCCACTAGCCACCAGGAATTATTGAGAACTTAAGATGGTCGCCGTCCTGCTCTTTGATGGCGTTTTATTTATCAATGACTTCTAACTTCTAAAAGGTGTTCAGAATGGTATCATCCATCCTCTTTGTTTGTCCTCATACTTTTTCTCCTTCTCATCCTCATCCTTCACCTCTTCGTAAAAATTGTCAATAGTCTATATATTTATGTATATTAATGATTAATTGATCAAGAACGCATGTTTTTATAAGATAATAAGAAAATATTCAGCAAGACAAATCAAGTCGATGAAGTGTGGAGGTATACCTTTGTAACGGTAATGTCTTGGCAATTGTAATTTTGATGTACTGGTAGCTGTATCATCACTCATTTTATTGTTCTGTGTTGTTGGCTCTGAAAACGTTATGCAATGACCTAGTTTTCCACAGCTGTAATAAAATTTGCTTTTTTGTTGTTACGTTTTGTTGTTCAGATAATAAAAAGAATTAGGCAAGTTTTTTCATGACTGTTGATTGTGGTGGTGTATGGTTGTGTGTGGCAGGAAGTGTTCCAGGGTTTCGTCTGCATTGATGTTACATTTTGCGCATCTTGTATCACCTCCTGTGTGTTTGTTTCTTGTGTTGAGTTTAAATGGGTGTCTTCTGCAGCGTATCAGGACTGTTGGGGCTTCATCATTTTCATAGAAGTTGATTTCTCTGATATCATGTTTGTATGTTTTGTATAGTGTTAGTGTTTCCTTTTGTTAAGTTCTGATTTCCATTGTCGTGTGTTTTTCCTTGCTGGCATCTATTATGTTTTGATGTGTCATGTTGCCCACTGTGTGTGTGTTCACGTCAAGGTCTCGCATATATAGATAGATAGATAGATACTTTTATTGTCAATTTGCAACATATCAACGCTTACAAACTGAAATTATTTTTGGCTAGAGCTCCATATAAAAAGAAGTTGACTAATAAGTATAGAAGATAAGAATAAGAAAATATTGTAAAAATATATGCTACAGCATAGGAAACTGAAATCACAGACAAGCACAAGAATTATCACAGTTACACATAATCTAATAAAATATATATTCTATTTTAAGTGGTTGAAAAGTACAATACTCTTTGGTACAAACGATTTCTTATATCTGTCCGTGCGTTGAGTAGACAGAGTTAACCTTCTGCCGGACCTAAGGAATACATAGCAGGAGTGGAGGGGATGGGATGTATCTTTCATGACTTTTTGAACCTGCTTCATTGTTTCTTCCTGGTACAGCTTGTCAAGTGCCTTTGTTTCTGCACCTAATTTTCTCGATTTTCGCACAATCGTTTTACGTTTATTCTTTTCTCCAAAAGTTAGCTTGCCATACCAGGTAGTTAAAGAAAATATTATTATTGACTCTATTGTCGACTTGTAGAAAAGGCTAATGATATTTCTATCTATGTGCAGATTGTTTAAAACACGCAAAATATGAAGTCTTTGATTACATTTCTTCACAACCATACTGGTATTTGCACTACCTTTTGGTTGATTGTCAATCATAAAGCCTAAATATCTATACTCCCCTACTCTCTCTACAGTTTCTGCATCAATTATAATTGAATCAGGTACGCGATGGTTTTTGGTTCTATAGTCTATTATCATTTCTTTGGTTTTCTTTATGTTTAGGTCTAGAAAGTTTGATCTGCACCAATCAGCAAATTGGTGGACTTGGGCTATATATTCATCACATTCATCATTCGATATTTTACCAATTATTGCTGTGTCATCAACATATTTGACTATTGTGCAATTGTTAAACGCACTTCTACAGTCGTCAGTGTATAGGCTGTAAAGGACAGGGGACATGACACAACCTTGAGGGGCTCCTGTATTAGTGACTAGTATGTTGGACTTAACATTGCCCAACGTGGTATACTGAGGTCTTTGATTTAAAAAACTAAAAATCCTCTTCAAGATATAATTATTTACTCCCATTCCTATTAATTTATTCAGCAGAATGAGAGGCTGGATAGTATTAAATGCAGAGCTGAAGTCCACAAACAGAATCCTTCCTTGTGTGTTCTGTTTGTCAAGATTTTTGCTTATATAATTTACTAAAGTTAAACTTGCGTCCTGAACACTTCTGTTTTTACAATAAGCAAATTGCAAGGGGTCCTTCATATTGCCAACACTGTCACATAAAAGATTCCTCAATATATCTTCTAAGCATTTCATTATATTTGAAGTTAAAGCAACTGGTCTAAAATCATTAAACACTTTGGGAAATTTCACTTTCGCTATGGGCTTGATTTCTGACTCTTCCCATTTGGTTGGCACAACACCCTGATCTATAGAGTCCTGAAAGAGTGTCATTAGCACTGGTGCCAGTTGTTCTGCACAGTACTTGAGTGCCCTGGCTGGCACGCCGTCAGGGCCCGTGGCCTTACCAGCTCGAATCCGCTTCAGGAGGCGACCCTAATAAGAGTCCCCTCATGCCCCTCAGAAAGCGCTGCACATACAGGCGACCAAACACCCTGATGGCAGCGACAGCGGTGCTCGCAGCGACCTGCAATAACACCACCCACATGAGGGGCCGAGTAGGGCCACTCTCCTTCAGGTCATGGAGGGAGGCGCCCCCGACTGCCTCGCTCATGGTGTTCCAGCCAGTGTTGAACACTGGCTCATCCACAGTGGGTGATTCTAGCTCACCCACTGGGTCCTCATCCACAGTGGGTGATTGCAACTCACCCACTGTGTTGTCCTCGTTCAGTGCCTCGAACTCATGGTTCAAGGCACCGTCATCCAGTGGGAGTGGTGACAGGCTCACAGGACCAGCGTCCAACATAATGTCGTGGGACGTTATCATGGAAGTCGTTTTGTCACCAAACAGGAATGAGATGCTGAAGGTTGTCTCCTTCATCCCTGCTTCCCGGTGGGCGTGAGCCTCATCCGTGGCCAGATCAGTGTTCCGCCGGAGTTCGTGGCGACGGTCCACTTCCTCCAGCGCGGCCTTGCGTCCCTTTACCAGAGCTGCGTCATTCTTGGCAGCCCTGGCGAGGGCACGCATGTCCTTGTTGGGGTTGATGGTGATCCTGTTCACCATCTCCACCTCGGCACTGACATCCTTCAGTCCGCTGAACTCCTTCACGGAGTCCAGGTGGGCCTGGAGGCGCCTCTCGCCTTCTTCCCTCCTGAGCCTCAGCTCCTGGAGGCGCCGCTTGATGTCGCCAATAGCGGCCTCCAGCTGCTCCGGGCTGGCGGTGCGGTAGTTCAGCTTCTCGCACACGGCGAGGCTGACCATGGCGATCAACAACAGATACAAAGTGTTCATCAAATCCATTCCAGATATCTTATCTTAATGTTAACTGGAAGTCTGAGACGAGCGTGAACCTCTAAGTAAGAAGTGAGATGGAAGCGGGAAACCAGACTCAAGGAATGAGTGTGGGCTCAACAGTCTCTCAATATAGACTCTTTATCGATGTTTTTCTTCCTCTTAAATTCTTCCTTCCCCCCCACTGTATATCCCCCCCTCGAAAAAAAAGATGTTATTTACTCTTAACCATTGTCACGTGACTCAACGGTTAGGTTTATTTGTTCTGTCTGTCTCTGTGTGTCAATTTAACACACACACACACACACGCCAGTACATCACAAGAAGAGAGACACTTCAACGTGAAATATATTGACGCAAAAATGGAAGCCCAAAGAAAAATGACAGCAGCAATGTATGAACACGAGGAAATCATTACGAGACAAATAAAGAACAACCCTAACAGAAAGAAATTATGGGAACACATTGACAAATTGAGGAAAAAGAACAAAACAAAAGAACAAGGATTAAAAATCTACAGTGAGGAAGGAATGGAAATACCAAGTAATGAAAAGGAAGAAGTCATCAGGACATATTGGAGGAATATATATGAGATGAATGAAAATAAAATAAAGGAGGAAAAAGTTCCAGCATCATGGAAGGAATCAAGAACAACAATGATACCCAAGAAAAGCAAACCTAAAGTGTCAGAATTAAGACCTATTGCTGTAACGAACATATCATATAAACTATTTATGTCAGTAGCAGTGAAAGACATTATTGAAGAACATATTGTAAGCAACAACCAGGTGAAGGAGAACCAAAGTGGATTTACAAAGAAAGGAAGGGTAGAAAATAATTTAATGATTTTAAAATATTGTATTGATAAATCTTTTAAAGAGAGGAAAACCTTATACGTGACAGCAGTAGAAGAGATGTTTTGCTAGAAACTATAAAAGAATACAGAGTGCATACAAGCTTGATAGAACTGATTGCAGATATATATACAGATGATAAAACAGCAGTAAAAGTTGGAAAAGACGAGGCAATACAAATGAACGTAAGCAGTGGCATTAAACAAGGATGTACAGCCTCCACTACCCTGTTTAAAATTATAACATATACTATTATAGACAAATTGGAAAAGAAGGGAGGGTTTCAGGATGAATTCTTTAAATTAAGTGCATTGTTCTTTGCTGATGACGGCTTGTTAATCTCAAGAACACAGGAGGAAATGGGAGGCATGATAGACACTCTGATAGACCTCAGCCACACAACAGGACTAGAAATAAATAAATGCAAAAGTAATGTTCTAATTTTTAACAGTAAAACACAAATTGAAGAAATTAAAGGTATAAAAGTAACTAGTGAGATTAAATATTTGGGCATAACTGTAACGAATAAGAGAAATTGTTTTAAAATTCAAAAAGATAAATCTCTGCAAAAAGCAAAAAAGTTTGCAAATATAACTTATCCAGTAATATCCCAGAGTTGCAACAAAATTTCAATTGGCAAAACATATTGGAAATGTGTTGTATTAACCTCAGTGTTGTATGGATCAAGTATACTTGAGTACACTAAACAAGAAATAAGCAAATTACAAAGAATAGAAAATGCAGTATACAGAGCTATGTTGGGAGCACCTGGTTATGCACAAACACCAACCCTGAGGGGAGAAATTGGCTCAAGTACCATGGAAACAAGTATCAGGGGTAACCAGTTCAAATATCTTAAGTACATAGAAAAGAATGAGGGTAATGAATGATCTGCTAAAAAGAATAATAGAAGAAAAATTAAACACACCCAAAGATTACTGGATCCAAACAACAAAAGAATTTATGAAAAATATCAAAGTAAAATATTCGGATTTGAAGGAAATTAAGGTACAAAAGTTAAAAGGAAAAAAAAAAAAAAAATGGGATACAGAAAACTGGGAAAAAAGAAGTGGCAGAAAGGTCTAGTTTAAAAATATACAATAAATTTAGGAAAGAGATAAGGGAAGAAAAGTTTTATGACAACAAGCCATCATGAATTATGTTATATAAGGCAAGGACCAACAACCTTAAGTTAAGTGACAGGAATAGGCACACGAATGGTGACACAATGTGCACCATGTGCAACAGTGACCTAGAAAATTTAAATAACTTTTTGTTACAGTGTCCAACTTATGTGAATGAGAGAAAGAAAATATTGAACACAGAGAGACTTAACACAGAGGAAGAAGAGGATGTAATTGGAGACTTATTGTTTAAAGAAAAATTGATAGAAAAAACAAAGGCAGTGCTATATAAAATGTGGAAAAAGAGGGAAAAGAAATGAAAAACTCTTGACACGACAAACTGAAAAACTGAGAAACAGACAACTAACCAGTGAAGATCATCAGGGAAGCGCCGATACAAATGCCAAGCTTCCCAAACGACACCTGACCTGATCGTGAACTTCCTCAATATTATAAGAATAGTTCTTGAATCTATCTGGGACACAACAGTTGTTGAAGGTGATTGTATTACTATTTATGAAAGCTACATTGAAGTAAGTTGTATTATCTGTTCGGATAAAGGACGATGAAATATATGAAAATGGAATCAGGCAATACCTAGTCTCAAAATAAAAGTTCAAGCAAATCAAAGTTGATATGTTCTTGAATGAAAGGTTTTCATTTTCTATAAGTAATGATTATGATAATGTTCGGAAACATTAAACAATCATAGATCTTTTCTAAATTCCTAGATGAGAAGTGGTGTCAAAAATACTTAAGTAGCATGCTTGCAATTTTTTCGTACATAACAGTTCGGCGGAGGCAGAGTTGTGAGCAATGGATAAAATAGATTTAGAGGGACGGACATAGAGAGAGAGGAGAGAGAATGTGATAAAAGGTAGAAGGGAATGTAGGAGGTGAGTGATGAAGTTAACTCAAGGATCGTTATTTTACGGAAGGCTTAGGTATGAGAGAGAAAAAAAAAAAAAGAGACTCGAACGACCACTGAATGAGTTAACTGACCGGATTGACTGGCACATTCCGTAGCTCATGAATCAGTCAACTAACACATCCACACACAGAGAATCCAACCCTCCTTAGCGTTGGTTTGGATCCCTTATACACGGCCTTGATTCCACTAGCCACCAGGAATTATTGAGAACTTAAGATGGTCGCCGTCCTGCTCTTTGATGGCGTTTTATTTATCAATGACTTCTAACTTCTAAAAGGTGTTCAGAATGGTATCATCCATCCTCTTTGTTTGTCCTCATACTTTTTCTCCTTCTCATCCTCATCCTTCACCTCTTCGTAAAAATTGTCAATAGTCTATATATTTATGTATATTAATGATTAATTGATCAAGAACGCATGTTTTTATAAGATAATAAGAAAATATTCAGCAAGACAAATCAAGTCGATGAAGTGTGGAGGTATACCTTTGTAACGGTAATGTCTTGGCAATTGTAATTTTGATGTACTGGTAGCTGTATCATCACTCATTTTATTGTTCTGTGTTGTTGGCTCTGAAAACGTTATGCAATGACCTAGTTTTCCACAGCTGTAATAAAATTTGCTTTTTTGTTGTTACGTTTTGTTGTTCAGATAATAAAAAGAATTAGGCAAGTTTTTTCATGACTGTTGATTGTGGTGGTGTATGGTTGTGTGTGGCAGGAAGTGTTCCAGGGTTTCGTCTGCATTGATGTTACATTTTGCGCATCTTGTATCACCTCCTGTGTGTTTGTTTCTTGTGTTGAGTTTAAATGGGTGTCTTCTGCAGCGTATCAGGACTGTTGGGGCTTCATCATTTTCATAGAAGTTGATTTCTCTGATATCATGTTTGTATGTTTTGTATAGTGTTAGTGTTTCCTTTTGTTAAGTTCTGATTTCCATTGTCGTGTGTTTTTCCTTGCTGGCATCTATTATGTTTTGATGTGTCATGTTGCCCACTGTGTGTGTGTTCACGTCAAGGTCTCGCATATATAGATAGATAGATAGATACTTTTATTGTCAATTTGCAACATATCAACGCTTACAAACTGAAATTATTTTTGGCTAGAGCTCCATATAAAAAGAAGTTGACTAATAAGTATAGAAGATAAGAATAAGAAAATATTGTAAAAATATATGCTACAGCATAGGAAACTGAAATCACAGACAAGCACAAGAATTATCACAGTTACACATAATCTAATAAAATATATATTCTATTTTAAGTGGTTGAAAAGTACAATACTCTTTGGTACAAACGATTTCTTATATCTGTCCGTGCGTTGAGTAGACAGAGTTAACCTTCTGCCGGACCTAAGGAATACATAGCAGGAGTGGAGGGGATGGGATGTATCTTTCATGACTTTTTGAACCTGCTTCATTGTTTCTTCCTGGTACAGCTTGTCAAGTGCCTTTGTTTCTGCACCTAATTTTCTCGATTTTCGCACAATCGTTTTACGTTTATTCTTTTCTCCAAAAGTTAGCTTGCCATACCAGGTAGTTAAAGAAAATATTATTATTGACTCTATTGTCGACTTGTAGAAAAGGCTAATGATATTTCTATCTATGTGCAGATTGTTTAAAACACGCAAAATATGAAGTCTTTGATTACATTTCTTCACAACCATACTGGTATTTGCACTACCTTTTGGTTGATTGTCAATCATAAAGCCTAAATATCTATACTCCCCTACTCTCTCTACAGTTTCTGCATCAATTATAATTGAATCAGGTACGCGATGGTTTTTGGTTCTATAGTCTATTATCATTTCTTTGGTTTTCTTTATGTTTAGGTCTAGAAAGTTTGATCTGCACCAATCAGCAAATTGGTGGACTTGGGCTATATATTCATCACATTCATCATTCGATATTTTACCAATTATTGCTGTGTCATCAACATATTTGACTATTGTGCAATTGTTAAACGCACTTCTACAGTCGTCAGTGTATAGGCTGTAAAGGACAGGGGACATGACACAACCTTGAGGGGCTCCTGTATTAGTGACTAGTATGTTGGACTTAACATTGCCCAACGTGGTATACTGAGGTCTTTGATTTAAAAAACTAAAAATCCTCTTCAAGATATAATTATTTACTCCCATTCCTATTAATTTATTCAGCAGAATGAGAGGCTGGATAGTATTAAATGCAGAGCTGAAGTCCACAAACAGAATCCTTCCTTGTGTGTTCTGTTTGTCAAGATTTTTGCTTATATAATTTACTAAAGTTAAACTTGCGTCCTGAACACTTCTGTTTTTACAATAAGCAAATTGCAAGGGGTCCTTCATATTGCCAACACTGTCACATAAAAGATTCCTCAATATATCTTCTAAGCATTTCATTATATTTGAAGTTAAAGCAACTGGTCTAAAATCATTAAACACTTTGGGAAATTTCACTTTCGCTATGGGCTTGATTTCTGACTCTTCCCATTTGGTTGGCACAACACCCTGATCTATAGAGTCCTGAAAGAGTGTCATTAGCACTGGTGCCAGTTGTTCTGCACAGTACTTGAGTGCCCTGGCTGGCACGCCGTCAGGGCCCGTGGCCTTACCAGCTCGAATCCGCTTCAGGAGGCGACCCTAATAAGAGTCCCCTCATGCCCCTCAGAAAGCGCTGCACATACAGGCGACCAAACACCCTGATGGCAGCGACAGCGGTGCTCGCAGCGACCTGCAATAACACCACCCACATGAGGGGCCGAGTAGGGCCACTCTCCTTCAGGTCATGGAGGGAGGCGCCCCCGACTGCCTCGCTCATGGTGTTCCAGCCAGTGTTGAACACTGGCTCATCCACAGTGGGTGATTCTAGCTCACCCACTGGGTCCTCATCCACAGTGGGTGATTGCAACTCACCCACTGTGTTGTCCTCGTTCAGTGCCTCGAACTCATGGTTCAAGGCACCGTCATCCAGTGGGAGTGGTGACAGGCTCACAGGACCAGCGTCCAACATAATGTCGTGGGACGTTATCATGGAAGTCGTTTTGTCACCAAACAGGAATGAGATGCTGAAGGTTGTCTCCTTCATCCCTGCTTCCCGGTGGGCGTGAGCCTCATCCGTGGCCAGATCAGTGTTCCGCCGGAGTTCGTGGCGACGGTCCACTTCCTCCAGCGCGGCCTTGCGTCCCTTTACCAGAGCTGCGTCATTCTTGGCAGCCCTGGCGAGGGCACGCATGTCCTTGTTGGGGTTGATGGTGATCCTGTTCACCATCTCCACCTCGGCACTGACATCCTTCAGTCCGCTGAACTCCTTCACGGAGTCCAGGTGGGCCTGGAGGCGCCTCTCGCCTTCTTCCCTCCTGAGCCTCAGCTCCTGGAGGCGCCGCTTGATGTCGCCAATAGCGGCCTCCAGCTGCTCCGGGCTGGCGGTGCGGTAGTTCAGCTTCTCGCACACGGCGAGGCTGACCATGGCGATCAACAACAGATACAAAGTGTTCATCAAATCCATTCCAGATATCTTATCTTAATGTTAACTGGAAGTCTGAGACGAGCGTGAACCTCTAAGTAAGAAGTGAGATGGAAGCGGGAAACCAGACTCAAGGAATGAGTGTGGGCTCAACAGTCTCTCAATATAGACTCTTTATCGATGTTTTTCTTCCTCTTAAATTCTTCCTTCCCCCCCACTGTATATCCCCCCCTCGAAAAAAAAGATGTTATTTACTCTTAACCATTGTCACGTGACTCAACGGTTAGGTTTATTTGTTCTGTCTGTCTCTGTGTGTCAATTTAACACACACACACACACACGCCAGTACATCACAAGAAGAGAGACACTTCAACGTGAAATATATTGACGCAAAAATGGAAGCCCAAAGAAAAATGACAGCAGCAATGTATGAACACGAGGAAATCATTACGAGACAAATAAAGAACAACCCTAACAGAAAGAAATTATGGGAACACATTGACAAATTGAGGAAAAAGAACAAAACAAAAGAACAAGGATTAAAAATCTACAGTGAGGAAGGAATGGAAATACCAAGTAATGAAAAGGAAGAAGTCATCAGGACATATTGGAGGAATATATATGAGATGAATGAAAATAAAATAAAGGAGGAAAAAGTTCCAGCATCATGGAAGGAATCAAGAACAACAATGATACCCAAGAAAAGCAAACCTAAAGTGTCAGAATTAAGACCTATTGCTGTAACGAACATATCATATAAACTATTTATGTCAGTAGCAGTGAAAGACATTATTGAAGAACATATTGTAAGCAACAACCAGGTGAAGGAGAACCAAAGTGGATTTACAAAGAAAGGAAGGGTAGAAAATAATTTAATGATTTTAAAATATTGTATTGATAAATCTTTTAAAGAGAGGAAAACCTTATACGTGACAGCAGTAGAAGAGATGTTTTGCTAGAAACTATAAAAGAATACAGAGTGCATACAAGCTTGATAGAACTGATTGCAGATATATATACAGATGATAAAACAGCAGTAAAAGTTGGAAAAGACGAGGCAATACAAATGAACGTAAGCAGTGGCATTAAACAAGGATGTACAGCCTCCACTACCCTGTTTAAAATTATAACATATACTATTATAGACAAATTGGAAAAGAAGGGAGGGTTTCAGGATGAATTCTTTAAATTAAGTGCATTGTTCTTTGCTGATGACGGCTTGTTAATCTCAAGAACACAGGAGGAAATGGGAGGCATGATAGACACTCTGATAGACCTCAGCCACACAACAGGACTAGAAATAAATAAATGCAAAAGTAATGTTCTAATTTTTAACAGTAAAACACAAATTGAAGAAATTAAAGGTATAAAAGTAACTAGTGAGATTAAATATTTGGGCATAACTGTAACGAATAAGAGAAATTGTTTTAAAATTCAAAAAGATAAATCTCTGCAAAAAGCAAAAAAGTTTGCAAATATAACTTATCCAGTAATATCCCAGAGTTGCAACAAAATTTCAATTGGCAAAACATATTGGAAATGTGTTGTATTAACCTCAGTGTTGTATGGATCAAGTATACTTGAGTACACTAAACAAGAAATAAGCAAATTACAAAGAATAGAAAATGCAGTATACAGAGCTATGTTGGGAGCACCTGGTTATGCACAAACACCAACCCTGAGGGGAGAAATTGGCTCAAGTACCATGGAAACAAGTATCAGGGGTAACCAGTTCAAATATCTTAAGTACATAGAAAAGAATGAGGGTAATGAATGATCTGCTAAAAAGAATAATAGAAGAAAAATTAAACACACCCAAAGATTACTGGATCCAAACAACAAAAGAATTTATGAAAAATATCAAAGTAAAATATTCGGATTTGAAGGAAATTAAGGTACAAAAGTTAAAAGGAAAAAAAAAAAAAAAATGGGATACAGAAAACTGGGAAAAAAGAAGTGGCAGAAAGGTCTAGTTTAAAAATATACAATAAATTTAGGAAAGAGATAAGGGAAGAAAAGTTTTATGACAACAAGCCATCATGAATTATGTTATATAAGGCAAGGACCAACAACCTTAAGTTAAGTGACAGGAATAGGCACACGAATGGTGACACAATGTGCACCATGTGCAACAGTGACCTAGAAAATTTAAATAACTTTTTGTTACAGTGTCCAACTTATGTGAATGAGAGAAAGAAAATATTGAACACAGAGAGACTTAACACAGAGGAAGAAGAGGATGTAATTGGAGACTTATTGTTTAAAGAAAAATTGATAGAAAAAACAAAGGCAGTGCTATATAAAATGTGGAAAAAGAGGGAAAAGAAATGAAAAACTCTTGACACGACAAACTGAAAAACTGAGAAACAGACAACTAACCAGTGAAGATCATCAGGGAAGCGCCGATACAAATGCCAAGCTTCCCAAACGACACCTGACCTGATCGTGAACTTCCTCAATATTATAAGAATAGTTCTTGAATCTATCTGGGACACAACAGTTGTTGAAGGTGATTGTATTACTATTTATGAAAGCTACATTGAAGTAAGTTGTATTATCTGTTCGGATAAAGGACGATGAAATATATGAAAATGGAATCAGGCAATACCTAGTCTCAAAATAAAAGTTCAAGCAAATCAAAGTTGATATGTTCTTGAATGAAAGGTTTTCATTTTCTATAAGTAATGATTATGATAATGTTCGGAAACATTAAACAATCATAGATCTTTTCTAAATTCCTAGATGAGAAGTGGTGTCAAAAATACTTAAGTAGCATGCTTGCAATTTTTTCGTACATAACAGTTCGGCGGAGGCAGAGTTGTGAGCAATGGATAAAATAGATTTAGAGGGACGGACATAGAGAGAGAGGAGAGAGAATGTGATAAAAGGTAGAAGGGAATGTAGGAGGTGAGTGATGAAGTTAACTCAAGGATCGTTATTTTACGGAAGGCTTAGGTATGAGAGAGAAAAAAAAAAAAAGAGACTCGAACGACCACTGAATGAGTTAACTGACCGGATTGACTGGCACATTCCGTAGCTCATGAATCAGTCAACTAACACATCCACACACAGAGAATCCAACCCTCCTTAGCGTTGGTTTGGATCCCTTATACACGGCCTTGATTCCACTAGCCACCAGGAATTATTGAGAACTTAAGATGGTCGCCGTCCTGCTCTTTGATGGCGTTTTATTTATCAATGACTTCTAACTTCTAAAAGGTGTTCAGAATGGTATCATCCATCCTCTTTGTTTGTCCTCATACTTTTTCTCCTTCTCATCCTCATCCTTCACCTCTTCGTAAAAATTGTCAATAGTCTATATATTTATGTATATTAATGATTAATTGATCAAGAACGCATGTTTTTATAAGATAATAAGAAAATATTCAGCAAGACAAATCAAGTCGATGAAGTGTGGAGGTATACCTTTGTAACGGTAATGTCTTGGCAATTGTAATTTTGATGTACTGGTAGCTGTATCATCACTCATTTTATTGTTCTGTGTTGTTGGCTCTGAAAACGTTATGCAATGACCTAGTTTTCCACAGCTGTAATAAAATTTGCTTTTTTGTTGTTACGTTTTGTTGTTCAGATAATAAAAAGAATTAGGCAAGTTTTTTCATGACTGTTGATTGTGGTGGTGTATGGTTGTGTGTGGCAGGAAGTGTTCCAGGGTTTCGTCTGCATTGATGTTACATTTTGCGCATCTTGTATCACCTCCTGTGTGTTTGTTTCTTGTGTTGAGTTTAAATGGGTTGCTTCTGCAGCGTATCAGGACTGTTGGGGCTTTATCATTTTCATAGAAGTTGATTTCTCTGATATCATGTTTGTATGTTTTGTATAGTGTTAGTGTTTCCTTTTGTTAAGTTCTGATTTCCATTGTCGTGTGTTTTTCCTTGCTGGCATCTATTATGTTTTGATGTGTCATGTTGCCCACTGTGTGTGTGTTCACGTCAAGGTCTCGCATATATATATAGATAGATAGATACTTTTATTGTCAATTTGCAACATATCAACGCTTACAAACTGAAATTATTTTTGGCTAGAGCTCCATATAAAAAGAAGTTGACTAATAAGTATAGAAGATAAGAATAAGAAAATATTGTAAAAATATATGCTACAGCATAGGAAACTGAAATCACAGACAAGCACAAGAATTATCACAGTTACACATAATCTAATAAAATATATATTCTATTTTAAGTGGTTGAAAAGTACAATACTCTTTGGTACAAACGATTTCTTATATCTGTCCGTGCGTTGAGTAGACAGAGTTAACCTTCTGCCGGACCTAAGGAATACATAGCAGGAGTGGAGGGGATGGGATGTATCTTTCATGACTTTTTGAACCTGCTTCATTGTTTCTTCCTGGTACAGCTTGTCAAGTGCCTTTGTTTCTGCACCTAATTTTCTCGATTTTCGCACAATCGTTTTACGTTTATTCTTTTCTCCAAAAGTTAGCTTGCCATACCAGGTAGTTAAAGAAAATATTATTATTGACTCTATTGTCGACTTGTAGAAAAGGCTAATGATATTTCTATCTATGTGCAGATTGTTTAAAACACGCAAAATATGAAGTCTTTGATTACATTTCTTCACAACCATACTGGTATTTGCACTACCTTTTGGTTGATTGTCAATCATAAAGCCTAAATATCTATACTCCCCTACTCTCTCTACAGTTTCTGCATCAATTATAATTGAATCAGGTACGCGATGGTTTTTGGTTCTATAGTCTATTATCATTTCTTTGGTTTTCTTTATGTTTAGGTCTAGAAAGTTTGATCTGCACCAATCAGCAAATTGGTGGACTTGGGCTATATATTCATCACATTCATCATTCGATATTTTACCAATTATTGCTGTGTCATCAACATATTTGACTATTGTGCAATTGTTAAACGCACTTCTACAGTCGTCAGTGTATAGGCTGTAAAGGACAGGGGACATGACACAACCTTGAGGGGCTCCTGTATTAGTGACTAGTATGTTGGACTTAACATTGCCCAACGTGGTATACTGAGGTCTTTGATTTAAAAAACTAAAAATCCTCTTCAAGATATAATTATTTACTCCCATTCCTATTAATTTATTCAGCAGAATGAGAGGCTGGATAGTATTAAATGCAGAGCTGAAGTCCACAAACAGAATCCTTCCTTGTGTGTTCTGTTTGTCAAGATTTTTGCTTATATAATTTACTAAAGTTAAACTTGCGTCCTGAACACTTCTGTTTTTACAATAAGCAAATTGCAAGGGGTCCTTCATATTGCCAACACTGTCACATAAAAGATTCCTCAATATATCTTCTAAGCATTTCATTATATTTGAAGTTAAAGCAACTGGTCTAAAATCATTAAACACTTTGGGAAATTTCACTTTCGCTATGGGCTTGATTTCTGACTCTTCCCATTTGGTTGGCACAACACCCTGATCTATAGAGTCCTGAAAGAGTGTCATTAGCACTGGTGCCAGTTGTTCTGCACAGTACTTGAGTGCCCTGGCTGGCACGCCGTCAGGGCCCGTGGCCTTACCAGCTCGAATCCGCTTCAGGAGGCGACCCTAATAAGAGTCCCCTCATGCCCCTCAGAAAGCGCTGCACATACAGGCGACCAAACACCCTGATGGCAGCGACAGCGGTGCTCGCAGCGACCTGCAATAACACCACCCACATGAGGGGCCGAGTAGGGCCACTCTCCTTCAGGTCATGGAGGGAGGCGCCCCCGACTGCCTCGCTCATGGTGTTCCAGCCAGTGTTGAACACTGGCTCATCCACAGTGGGTGATTCTAGCTCACCCACTGGGTCCTCATCCACAGTGGGTGATTGCAACTCACCCACTGTGTTGTCCTCGTTCAGTGCCTCGAACTCATGGTTCAAGGCACCGTCATCCAGTGGGAGTGGTGACAGGCTCACAGGACCAGCGTCCAACATAATGTCGTGGGACGTTATCATGGAAGTCGTTTTGTCACCAAACAGGAATGAGATGCTGAAGGTTGTCTCCTTCATCCCTGCTTCCCGGTGGGCGTGAGCCTCATCCGTGGCCAGATCAGTGTTCCGCCGGAGTTCGTGGCGACGGTCCACTTCCTCCAGCGCGGCCTTGCGTCCCTTTACCAGAGCTGCGTCATTCTTGGCAGCCCTGGCGAGGGCACGCATGTCCTTGTTGGGGTTGATGGTGATCCTGTTCACCATCTCCACCTCGGCACTGACATCCTTCAGTCCGCTGAACTCCTTCACGGAGTCCAGGTGGGCCTGGAGGCGCCTCTCGCCTTCTTCCCTCCTGAGCCTCAGCTCCTGGAGGCGCCGCTTGATGTCGCCAATAGCGGCCTCCAGCTGCTCCGGGCTGGCGGTGCGGTAGTTCAGCTTCTCGCACACGGCGAGGCTGACCATGGCGATCAACAACAGATACAAAGTGTTCATCAAATCCATTCCAGATATCTTATCTTAATGTTAACTGGAAGTCTGAGACGAGCGTGAACCTCTAAGTAAGAAGTGAGATGGAAGCGGGAAACCAGACTCAAGGAATGAGTGTGGGCTCAACAGTCTCTCAATATAGACTCTTTATCGATGTTTTTCTTCCTCTTAAATTCTTCCTTCCCCCCCACTGTATATCCCCCCCTCGAAAAAAAAGATGTTATTTACTCTTAACCATTGTCACGTGACTCAACGGTTAGGTTTATTTGTTCTGTCTGTCTCTGTGTGTCAATTTAACACACACACACACACACGCCAGTACATCACAAGAAGAGAGACACTTCAACGTGAAATATATTGACGCAAAAATGGAAGCCCAAAGAAAAATGACAGCAGCAATGTATGAACACGAGGAAATCATTACGAGACAAATAAAGAAAAACCCTAACAGAAAGAAATTAAGGGAACACATTGACAAATTGAGGAAAAAGAACAAAACAAAAGAACAAGGATTAAAAATCTACAGTGAGGAAGGAATGGAAATACCAAGTAATGAAAAGGAAGAAGTCATCAGGACATATTGGAGGAATATATATGAGATGAATGAAAATAAAATAAAGGAGGAAAAAGTTCCAGCATCATGGAAGGAATCAAGAACAACAATGATACCCAAGAAAAGCAAACCTAAAGTGTCAGAATTAAGACCTATTGCTGTAACGAACATATCATATAAACTATTTATGTCAGTAGCAGTGAAAGACATTATTGAAGAACATATTGTAAGCAACAACCAGGTGAAGGAGAACCAAAGTGGATTTACAAAGAAAGGAAGGGTAGAAAATAATTTAATGATTTTAAAATATTGTATTGATAAATCTTTTAAAGAGAGGAAAACCTTATACGTGACAGCAGTAGAAGAGATGTTTTGCTAGAAACTATAAAAGAATACAGAGTGCATACAAGCTTGATAGAACTGATTGCAGATATATATACAGATGATAAAACAGCAGTAAAAGTTGGAAAAGACGAGGCAATACAAATGAACGTAAGCAGTGGCATTAAACAAGGATGTACAGCCTCCACTACCCTGTTTAAAATTATAACATATACTATTATAGACAAATTGGAAAAGAAGGGAGGGTTTCAGGATGAATTCTTTAAATTAAGTGCATTGTTCTTTGCTGATGACGGCTTGTTAATCTCAAGAACACAGGAGGAAATGGGAGGCATGATAGACACTCTGATAGACCTCAGCCACACAACAGGACTAGAAATAAATAAATGCAAAAGTAATGTTCTAATTTTTAACAGTAAAACACAAATTGAAGAAATTAAAGGTATAAAAGTAACTAGTGAGATTAAATATTTGGGCATAACTGTAACGAATAAGAGAAATTGTTTTAAAATTCAAAAAGATAAATCTCTGCAAAAAGCAAAAAAGTTTGCAAATATAACTTATCCAGTAATATCCCAGAGTTGCAACAAAATTTCAATTGGCAAAACATATTGGAAATGTGTTGTATTAACCTCAGTGTTGTATGGATCAAGTATACTTGAGTACACTAAACAAGAAATAAGCAAATTACAAAGAATAGAAAATGCAGTATACAGAGCTATGTTGGGAGCACCTGGTTATGCACAAACACCAACCCTGAGGGGAGAAATTGGCTCAAGTACCATGGAAACAAGTATCAGGGGTAACCAGTTCAAATATCTTAAGTACATAGAAAAGAATGAGGGTAATGAATGATCTGCTAAAAAGAATAATAGAAGAAAAATTAAACACACCCAAAGATTACTGGATCCAAACAACAAAAGAATTTATGAAAAATATCAAAGTAAAATATTCGGATTTGAAGGAAATTAAGGTACAAAAGTTAAAAGGAAAAAAAAAAAAAAAATGGGATACAGAAAACTGGGAAAAAAGAAGTGGCAGAAAGGTCTAGTTTAAAAATATACAATAAATTTAGGAAAGAGATAAGGGAAGAAAAGTTTTATGACAACAAGCCATCATGAATTATGTTATATAAGGCAAGGACCAACAACCTTAAGTTAAGTGACAGGAATAGGCACACGAATGGTGACACAATGTGCACCATGTGCAACAGTGACCTAGAAAATTTAAATAACTTTTTGTTACAGTGTCCAACTTATGTGAATGAGAGAAAGAAAATATTGAACACAGAGAGACTTAACACAGAGGAAGAAGAGGATGTAATTGGAGACTTATTGTTTAAAGAAAAATTGATAGAAAAAACAAAGGCAGTGCTATATAAAATGTGGAAAAAGAGGGAAAAGAAATGAAAAACTCTTGACACGACAAACTGAAAAACTGAGAAACAGACAACTAACCAGTGAAGATCATCAGGGAAGCGCCGATACAAATGCCAAGCTTCCCAAACGACACCTGACCTGATCGTGAACTTCCTCAATATTATAAGAATAGTTCTTGAATCTATCTGGGACACAACAGTTGTTGAAGGTGATTGTATTACTATTTATGAAAGCTACATTGAAGTAAGTTGTATTATCTGTTCGGATAAAGGACGATGAAATATATGAAAATGGAATCAGGCAATACCTAGTCTCAAAATAAAAGTTCAAGCAAATCAAAGTTGATATGTTCTTGAATGAAAGGTTTTCATTTTCTATAAGTAATGATTATGATAATGTTCGGAAACATTAAACAATCATAGATCTTTTCTAAATTCCTAGATGAGAAGTGGTGTCAAAAATACTTAAGTAGCATGCTTGCAATTTTTTCGTACATAACAGTTCGGCGGAGGCAGAGTTGTGAGCAATGGATAAAATAGATTTAGAGGGACGGACATAGAGAGAGAGGAGAGAGAATGTGATAAAAGGTAGAAGGGAATGTAGGAGGTGAGTGATGAAGTTAACTCAAGGATCGTTATTTTACGGAAGGCTTAGGTATGAGAGAGAAAAAAAAAAAAAGAGACTCGAACGACCACTGAATGAGTTAACTGACCGGATTGACTGGCACATTCCGTAGCTCATGAATCAGTCAACTAACACATCCACACACAGAGAATCCAACCCTCCTTAGCGTTGGTTTGGATCCCTTATACACGGCCTTGATTCCACTAGCCACCAGGAATTATTGAGAACTTAAGATGGTCGCCGTCCTGCTCTTTGATGGCGTTTTATTTATCAATGACTTCTAACTTCTAAAAGGTGTTCAGAATGGTATCATCCATCCTCTTTGTTTGTCCTCATACTTTTTCTCCTTCTCATCCTCATCCTTCACCTCTTCGTAAAAATTGTCAATAGTCTATATATTTATGTATATTAATGATTAATTGATCAAGAACGCATGTTTTTATAAGATAATAAGAAAATATTCAGCAAGACAAATCAAGTCGATGAAGTGTGGAGGTATACCTTTGTAACGGTAATGTCTTGGCAATTGTAATTTTGATGTACTGGTAGCTGTATCATCACTCATTTTATTGTTCTGTGTTGTTGGCTCTGAAAACGTTATGCAATGACCTAGTTTTCCACAGCTGTAATAAAATTTGCTTTTTTGTTGTTACGTTTTGTTGTTCAGATAATAAAAAGAATTAGGCAAGTTTTTTCATGACTGTTGATTGTGGTGGTGTATGGTTGTGTGTGGCAGGAAGTGTTCCAGGGTTTCGTCTGCATTGATGTTACATTTTGCGCATCTTGTATCACCTCCTGTGTGTTTGTTTCTTGTGTTGAGTTTAAATGGGTTGCTTCTGCAGCGTATCAGGACTGTTGGGGCTTCATCATTTTCATAGAAGTTGATTTCTCTGATATCATGTTTGTATGTTTTGTATAGTGTTAGTGTTTCCTTTTGTTAAGTTCTGATTTCCATTGTCGTGTGTTTTTCCTTGCTGGCATCTATTATGTTTTGATGTGTCATGTTGCCCACTGTGTGTGTGTTCACGTCAAGGTCTCGCATATATATATAGATAGATAGATACTTTTATTGTCAATTTGCAACATATCAACGCTTACAAACTGAAATTATTTTTGGCTAGAGCTCCATATAAAAAGAAGTTGACTAATAAGTATAGAAGATAAGAATAAGAAAATATTGTAAAAATATATGCTACAGCATAGGAAACTGAAATCACAGACAAGCACAAGAATTATCACAGTTACACATAATCTAATAAAATATATATTCTATTTTAAGTGGTTGAAAAGTACAATACTCTTTGGTACAAACGATTTCTTATATCTGTCCGTGCGTTGAGTAGACAGAGTTAACCTTCTGCCGGACCTAAGGAATACATAGCAGGAGTGGAGGGGATGGGATGTATCTTTCATGACTTTTTGAACCTGCTTCATTGTTTCTTCCTGGTACAGCTTGTCAAGTGCCTTTGTTTCTGCACCTAATTTTCTCGATTTTCGCACAATCGTTTTACGTTTATTCTTTTCTCCAAAAGTTAGCTTGCCATACCAGGTAGTTAAAGAAAATATTATTATTGACTCTATTGTCGACTTGTAGAAAAGGCTAATGATATTTCTATCTATGTGCAGATTGTTTAAAACACGCAAAATATGAAGTCTTTGATTACATTTCTTCACAACCATACTGGTATTTGCACTACCTTTTGGTTGATTGTCAATCATAAAGCCTAAATATCTATACTCCCCTACTCTCTCTACAGTTTCTGCATCAATTATAATTGAATCAGGTACGCGATGGTTTTTGGTTCTATAGTCTATTATCATTTCTTTGGTTTTCTTTATGTTTAGGTCTAGAAAGTTTGATCTGCACCAATCAGCAAATTGGTGGACTTGGGCTATATATTCATCACATTCATCATTCGATATTTTACCAATTATTGCTGTGTCATCAACATATTTGACTATTGTGCAATTGTTAAACGCACTTCTACAGTCGTCAGTGTATAGGCTGTAAAGGACAGGGGACATGACACAACCTTGAGGGGCTCCTGTATTAGTGACTAGTATGTTGGACTTAACATTGCCCAACGTGGTATACTGAGGTCTTTGATTTAAAAAACTAAAAATCCTCTTCAAGATATAATTATTTACTCCCATTCCTATTAATTTATTCAGCAGAATGAGAGGCTGGATAGTATTAAATGCAGAGCTGAAGTCCACAAACAGAATCCTTCCTTGTGTGTTCTGTTTGTCAAGATTTTTGCTTATATAATTTACTAAAGTTAAACTTGCGTCCTGAACACTTCTGTTTTTACAATAAGCAAATTGCAAGGGGTCCTTCATATTGCCAACACTGTCACATAAAAGATTCCTCAATATATCTTCTAAGCATTTCATTATATTTGAAGTTAAAGCAACTGGTCTAAAATCATTAAACACTTTGGGAAATTTCACTTTCGCTATGGGCTTGATTTCTGACTCTTCCCATTTGGTTGGCACAACACCCTGATCTATAGAGTCCTGAAAGAGTGTCATTAGCACTGGTGCCAGTTGTTCTGCACAGTACTTGAGTGCCCTGGCTGGCACGCCGTCAGGGCCCGTGGCCTTACCAGCTCGAATCCGCTTCAGGAGGCGACCCTAATAAGAGTCCCCTCATGCCCCTCAGAAAGCGCTGCACATACAGGCGACCAAACACCCTGATGGCAGCGACAGCGGTGCTCGCAGCGACCTGCAATAACACCACCCACATGAGGGGCCGAGTAGGGCCACTCTCCTTCAGGTCATGGAGGGAGGCGCCCCCGACTGCCTCGCTCATGGTGTTCCAGCCAGTGTTGAACACTGGCTCATCCACAGTGGGTGATTCTAGCTCACCCACTGGGTCCTCATCCACAGTGGGTGATTGCAACTCACCCACTGTGTTGTCCTCGTTCAGTGCCTCGAACTCATGGTTCAAGGCACCGTCATCCAGTGGGAGTGGTGACAGGCTCACAGGACCAGCGTCCAACATAATGTCGTGGGACGTTATCATGGAAGTCGTTTTGTCACCAAACAGGAATGAGATGCTGAAGGTTGTCTCCTTCATCCCTGCTTCCCGGTGGGCGTGAGCCTCATCCGTGGCCAGATCAGTGTTCCGCCGGAGTTCGTGGCGACGGTCCACTTCCTCCAGCGCGGCCTTGCGTCCCTTTACCAGAGCTGCGTCATTCTTGGCAGCCCTGGCGAGGGCACGCATGTCCTTGTTGGGGTTGATGGTGATCCTGTTCACCATCTCCACCTCGGCACTGACATCCTTCAGTCCGCTGAACTCCTTCACGGAGTCCAGGTGGGCCTGGAGGCGCCTCTCGCCTTCTTCCCTCCTGAGCCTCAGCTCCTGGAGGCGCCGCTTGATGTCGCCAATAGCGGCCTCCAGCTGCTCCGGGCTGGCGGTGCGGTAGTTCAGCTTCTCGCACACGGCGAGGCTGACCATGGCGATCAACAACAGATACAAAGTGTTCATCAAATCCATTCCAGATATCTTATCTTAATGTTAACTGGAAGTCTGAGACGAGCGTGAACCTCTAAGTAAGAAGTGAGATGGAAGCGGGAAACCAGACTCAAGGAATGAGTGTGGGCTCAACAGTCTCTCAATATAGACTCTTTATCGATGTTTTTCTTCCTCTTAAATTCTTCCTTCCCCCCCACTGTATATCCCCCCCTCGAAAAAAAAGATGTTATTTACTCTTAACCATTGTCACGTGACTCAACGGTTAGGTTTATTTGTTCTGTCTGTCTCTGTGTGTCAATTTAACACACACACACACACACGCCAGTACATCACAAGAAGAGAGACACTTCAACGTGAAATATATTGACGCAAAAATGGAAGCCCAAAGAAAAATGACAGCAGCAATGTATGAACACGAGGAAATCATTACGAGACAAATAAAGAAAAACCCTAACAGAAAGAAATTAAGGGAACACATTGACAAATTGAGGAAAAAGAACAAAACAAAAGAACAAGGATTAAAAATCTACAGTGAGGAAGGAATGGAAATACCAAGTAATGAAAAGGAAGAAGTCATCAGGACATATTGGAGGAATATATATGAGATGAATGAAAATAAAATAAAGGAGGAAAAAGTTCCAGCATCATGGAAGGAATCAAGAACAACAATGATACCCAAGAAAAGCAAACCTAAAGTGTCAGAATTAAGACCTATTGCTGTAACGAACATATCATATAAACTATTTATGTCAGTAGCAGTGAAAGACATTATTGAAGAACATATTGTAAGCAACAACCAGGTGAAGGAGAACCAAAGTGGATTTACAAAGAAAGGAAGGGTAGAAAATAATTTAATGATTTTAAAATATTGTATTGATAAATCTTTTAAAGAGAGGAAAACCTTATACGTGACAGCAGTAGAAGAGATGTTTTGCTAGAAACTATAAAAGAATACAGAGTGCATACAAGCTTGATAGAACTGATTGCAGATATATATACAGATGATAAAACAGCAGTAAAAGTTGGAAAAGACGAGGCAATACAAATGAACGTAAGCAGTGGCATTAAACAAGGATGTACAGCCTCCACTACCCTGTTTAAAATTATAACATATACTATTATAGACAAATTGGAAAAGAAGGGAGGGTTTCAGGATGAATTCTTTAAATTAAGTGCATTGTTCTTTGCTGATGACGGCTTGTTAATCTCAAGAACACAGGAGGAAATGGGAGGCATGATAGACACTCTGATAGACCTCAGCCACACAACAGGACTAGAAATAAATAAATGCAAAAGTAATGTTCTAATTTTTAACAGTAAAACACAAATTGAAGAAATTAAAGGTATAAAAGTAACTAGTGAGATTAAATATTTGGGCATAACTGTAACGAATAAGAGAAATTGTTTTAAAATTCAAAAAGATAAATCTCTGCAAAAAGCAAAAAAGTTTGCAAATATAACTTATCCAGTAATATCCCAGAGTTGCAACAAAATTTCAATTGGCAAAACATATTGGAAATGTGTTGTATTAACCTCAGTGTTGTATGGATCAAGTATACTTGAGTACACTAAACAAGAAATAAGCAAATTACAAAGAATAGAAAATGCAGTATACAGAGCTATGTTGGGAGCACCTGGTTATGCACAAACACCAACCCTGAGGGGAGAAATTGGCTCAAGTACCATGGAAACAAGTATCAGGGGTAACCAGTTCAAATATCTTAAGTACATAGAAAAGAATGAGGGTAATGAATGATCTGCTAAAAAGAATAATAGAAGAAAAATTAAACACACCCAAAGATTACTGGATCCAAACAACAAAAGAATTTATGAAAAATATCAAAGTAAAATATTCGGATTTGAAGGAAATTAAGGTACAAAAGTTAAAAGGAAAAAAAAAAAAAAAATGGGATACAGAAAACTGGGAAAAAAGAAGTGGCAGAAAGGTCTAGTTTAAAAATATACAATAAATTTAGGAAAGAGATAAGGGAAGAAAAGTTTTATGACAACAAGCCATCATGAATTATGTTATATAAGGCAAGGACCAACAACCTTAAGTTAAGTGACAGGAATAGGCACACGAATGGTGACACAATGTGCACCATGTGCAACAGTGACCTAGAAAATTTAAATAACTTTTTGTTACAGTGTCCAACTTATGTGAATGAGAGAAAGAAAATATTGAACACAGAGAGACTTAACACAGAGGAAGAAGAGGATGTAATTGGAGACTTATTGTTTAAAGAAAAATTGATAGAAAAAACAAAGGCAGTGCTATATAAAATGTGGAAAAAGAGGGAAAAGAAATGAAAAACTCTTGACACGACAAACTGAAAAACTGAGAAACAGACAACTAACCAGTGAAGATCATCAGGGAAGCGCCGATACAAATGCCAAGCTTCCCAAACGACACCTGACCTGATCGTGAACTTCCTCAATATTATAAGAATAGTTCTTGAATCTATCTGGGACACAACAGTTGTTGAAGGTGATTGTATTACTATTTATGAAAGCTACATTGAAGTAAGTTGTATTATCTGTTCGGATAAAGGACGATGAAATATATGAAAATGGAATCAGGCAATACCTAGTCTCAAAATAAAAGTTCAAGCAAATCAAAGTTGATATGTTCTTGAATGAAAGGTTTTCATTTTCTATAAGTAATGATTATGATAATGTTCGGAAACATTAAACAATCATAGATCTTTTCTAAATTCCTAGATGAGAAGTGGTGTCAAAAATACTTAAGTAGCATGCTTGCAATTTTTTCGTACATAACAGTTCGGCGGAGGCAGAGTTGTGAGCAATGGATAAAATAGATTTAGAGGGACGGACATAGAGAGAGAGGAGAGAGAATGTGATAAAAGGTAGAAGGGAATGTAGGAGGTGAGTGATGAAGTTAACTCAAGGATCGTTATTTTACGGAAGGCTTAGGTATGAGAGAGAAAAAAAAAAAAAGAGACTCGAACGACCACTGAATGAGTTAACTGACCGGATTGACTGGCACATTCCGTAGCTCATGAATCAGTCAACTAACACATCCACACACAGAGAATCCAACCCTCCTTAGCGTTGGTTTGGATCCCTTATACACGGCCTTGATTCCACTAGCCACCAGGAATTATTGAGAACTTAAGATGGTCGCCGTCCTGCTCTTTGATGGCGTTTTATTTATCAATGACTTCTAACTTCTAAAAGGTGTTCAGAATGGTATCATCCATCCTCTTTGTTTGTCCTCATACTTTTTCTCCTTCTCATCCTCATCCTTCACCTCTTCGTAAAAATTGTCAATAGTCTATATATTTATGTATATTAATGATTAATTGATCAAGAACGCATGTTTTTATAAGATAATAAGAAAATATTCAGCAAGACAAATCAAGTCGATGAAGTGTGGAGGTATACCTTTGTAACGGTAATGTCTTGGCAATTGTAATTTTGATGTACTGGTAGCTGTATCATCACTCATTTTATTGTTCTGTGTTGTTGGCTCTGAAAACGTTATGCAATGACCTAGTTTTCCACAGCTGTAATAAAATTTGCTTTTTTGTTGTTACGTTTTGTTGTTCAGATAATAAAAAGAATTAGGCAAGTTTTTTCATGACTGTTGATTGTGGTGGTGTATGGTTGTGTGTGGCAGGAAGTGTTCCAGGGTTTCGTCTGCATTGATGTTACATTTTGCGCATCTTGTATCACCTCCTGTGTGTTTGTTTCTTGTGTTGAGTTTAAATGGGTTGCTTCTGCAGCGTATCAGGACTGTTGGGGCTTCATCATTTTCATAGAAGTTGATTTCTCTGATATCATGTTTGTATGTTTTGTATAGTGTTAGTGTTTCCTTTTGTTAAGTTCTGATTTCCATTGTCGTGTGTTTTTCCTTGCTGGCATCTATTATGTTTTGATGTGTCATGTTGCCCACTGTGTGTGTGTTCACGTCAAGGTCTCGCATATATATATAGATAGATAGATACTTTTATTGTCAATTTGCAACATATCAACGCTTACAAACTGAAATTATTTTTGGCTAGAGCTCCATATAAAAAGAAGTTGACTAATAAGTATAGAAGATAAGAATAAGAAAATATTGTAAAAATATATGCTACAGCATAGGAAACTGAAATCACAGACAAGCACAAGAATTATCACAGTTACACATAATCTAATAAAATATATATTCTATTTTAAGTGGTTGAAAAGTACAATACTCTTTGGTACAAACGATTTCTTATATCTGTCCGTGCGTTGAGTAGACAGAGTTAACCTTCTGCCGGACCTAAGGAATACATAGCAGGAGTGGAGGGGATGGGATGTATCTTTCATGACTTTTTGAACCTGCTTCATTGTTTCTTCCTGGTACAGCTTGTCAAGTGCCTTTGTTTCTGCACCTAATTTTCTCGATTTTCGCACAATCGTTTTACGTTTATTCTTTTCTCCAAAAGTTAGCTTGCCATACCAGGTAGTTAAAGAAAATATTATTATTGACTCTATTGTCGACTTGTAGAAAAGGCTAATGATATTTCTATCTATGTGCAGATTGTTTAAAACACGCAAAATATGAAGTCTTTGATTACATTTCTTCACAACCATACTGGTATTTGCACTACCTTTTGGTTGATTGTCAATCATAAAGCCTAAATATCTATACTCCCCTACTCTCTCTACAGTTTCTGCATCAATTATAATTGAATCAGGTACGCGATGGTTTTTGGTTCTATAGTCTATTATCATTTCTTTGGTTTTCTTTATGTTTAGGTCTAGAAAGTTTGATCTGCACCAATCAGCAAATTGGTGGACTTGGGCTATATATTCATCACATTCATCATTCGATATTTTACCAATTATTGCTGTGTCATCAACATATTTGACTATTGTGCAATTGTTAAACGCACTTCTACAGTCGTCAGTGTATAGGCTGTAAAGGACAGGGGACATGACACAACCTTGAGGGGCTCCTGTATTAGTGACTAGTATGTTGGACTTAACATTGCCCAACGTGGTATACTGAGGTCTTTGATTTAAAAAACTAAAAATCCTCTTCAAGATATAATTATTTACTCCCATTCCTATTAATTTATTCAGCAGAATGAGAGGCTGGATAGTATTAAATGCAGAGCTGAAGTCCACAAACAGAATCCTTCCTTGTGTGTTCTGTTTGTCAAGATTTTTGCTTATATAATTTACTAAAGTTAAACTTGCGTCCTGAACACTTCTGTTTTTACAATAAGCAAATTGCAAGGGGTCCTTCATATTGCCAACACTGTCACATAAAAGATTCCTCAATATATCTTCTAAGCATTTCATTATATTTGAAGTTAAAGCAACTGGTCTAAAATCATTAAACACTTTGGGAAATTTCACTTTCGCTATGGGCTTGATTTCTGACTCTTCCCATTTGGTTGGCACAACACCCTGATCTATAGAGTCCTGAAAGAGTGTCATTAGCACTGGTGCCAGTTGTTCTGCACAGTACTTGAGTGCCCTGGCTGGCACGCCGTCAGGGCCCGTGGCCTTACCAGCTCGAATCCGCTTCAGGAGGCGACCCTAATAAGAGTCCCCTCATGCCCCTCAGAAAGCGCTGCACATACAGGCGACCAAACACCCTGATGGCAGCGACAGCGGTGCTCGCAGCGACCTGCAATAACACCACCCACATGAGGGGCCGAGTAGGGCCACTCTCCTTCAGGTCATGGAGGGAGGCGCCCCCGACTGCCTCGCTCATGGTGTTCCAGCCAGTGTTGAACACTGGCTCATCCACAGTGGGTGATTCTAGCTCACCCACTGGGTCCTCATCCACAGTGGGTGATTGCAACTCACCCACTGTGTTGTCCTCGTTCAGTGCCTCGAACTCATGGTTCAAGGCACCGTCATCCAGTGGGAGTGGTGACAGGCTCACAGGACCAGCGTCCAACATAATGTCGTGGGACGTTATCATGGAAGTCGTTTTGTCACCAAACAGGAATGAGATGCTGAAGGTTGTCTCCTTCATCCCTGCTTCCCGGTGGGCGTGAGCCTCATCCGTGGCCAGATCAGTGTTCCGCCGGAGTTCGTGGCGACGGTCCACTTCCTCCAGCGCGGCCTTGCGTCCCTTTACCAGAGCTGCGTCATTCTTGGCAGCCCTGGCGAGGGCACGCATGTCCTTGTTGGGGTTGATGGTGATCCTGTTCACCATCTCCACCTCGGCACTGACATCCTTCAGTCCGCTGAACTCCTTCACGGAGTCCAGGTGGGCCTGGAGGCGCCTCTCGCCTTCTTCCCTCCTGAGCCTCAGCTCCTGGAGGCGCCGCTTGATGTCGCCAATAGCGGCCTCCAGCTGCTCCGGGCTGGCGGTGCGGTAGTTCAGCTTCTCGCACACGGCGAGGCTGACCATGGCGATCAACAACAGATACAAAGTGTTCATCAAATCCATTCCAGATATCTTATCTTAATGTTAACTGGAAGTCTGAGACGAGCGTGAACCTCTAAGTAAGAAGTGAGATGGAAGCGGGAAACCAGACTCAAGGAATGAGTGTGGGCTCAACAGTCTCTCAATATAGACTCTTTATCGATGTTTTTCTTCCTCTTAAATTCTTCCTTCCCCCCCACTGTATATCCCCCCCTCGAAAAAAAAGATGTTATTTACTCTTAACCATTGTCACGTGACTCAACGGTTAGGTTTATTTGTTCTGTCTGTCTCTGTGTGTCAATTTAACACACACACACACACACGCCAGTACATCACAAGAAGAGAGACACTTCAACGTGAAATATATTGACGCAAAAATGGAAGCCCAAAGAAAAATGACAGCAGCAATGTATGAACACGAGGAAATCATTACGAGACAAATAAAGAAAAACCCTAACAGAAAGAAATTAAGGGAACACATTGACAAATTGAGGAAAAAGAACAAAACAAAAGAACAAGGATTAAAAATCTACAGTGAGGAAGGAATGGAAATACCAAGTAATGAAAAGGAAGAAGTCATCAGGACATATTGGAGGAATATATATGAGATGAATGAAAATAAAATAAAGGAGGAAAAAGTTCCAGCATCATGGAAGGAATCAAGAACAACAATGATACCCAAGAAAAGCAAACCTAAAGTGTCAGAATTAAGACCTATTGCTGTAACGAACATATCATATAAACTATTTATGTCAGTAGCAGTGAAAGACATTATTGAAGAACATATTGTAAGCAACAACCAGGTGAAGGAGAACCAAAGTGGATTTACAAAGAAAGGAAGGGTAGAAAATAATTTAATGATTTTAAAATATTGTATTGATAAATCTTTTAAAGAGAGGAAAACCTTATACGTGACAGCAGTAGAATTTGCAAAGGCATATGACTCTATTAGAAGAGATGTTTTGCTAGAAACTTTAAAAGAATACAGAGTGCATACAAGCTTGATAGAACTGATTGCAGATATATATACAGATGATAAAACAGCAGTAAAAGTTGGAAAAGACGAGGCAATACAAATGAACGTAAGCAGTGGCATTAAACAAGGATGTACAGCCTCCACTACCCTGTTTAAAATTATAACATATACTATTATAGACAAATTGGAAAAGAAGGGAGGGTTTCAGGATGAATTCTTTAAATTAAGTGCATTGTTCTTTGCTGATGACGGCTTGTTAATCTCAAGAACACAGGAGGAAATGGGAGGCATGATAGACACTCTGATAGACCTCAGCCACACAACAGGACTAGAAATAAATAAATGCAAAAGTAATGTTCTAATTTTTAACAGTAAAACACAAATTGAAGAAATTAAAGGTATAAAAGTAACTAGTGAGATTAAATATTTGGGCATAACTGTAACGAATAAGAGAAATTGTTTTAAAATTCAAAAAGATAAATCTCTGCAAAAACCAAAAAAGTTGGCAAATATAACTTATCCAGTAATATCCCAGAGTTGCAACAAAATTTCAATTGGCAAAACATATTGGAAATGTGTTGTATTAACCTCAGTGTTGTATGGATCAAGTATACTTGAGTACACTAAACAAGAAATAAGCAAATTACAAAGAATAGAAAATGCAGTATACAGAGCTATGTTGGGAGCACCTGGTTATGCACAAACACCAACCCTGAGGGGAGAAATTGGCTCAAGTACCATGGAAACAAGTATCAGGGGTAACCAGTTCAAATATCTTAGGTACATAGAAAAGAATGAGGGTAATGATCTGCTAAAAAGAATAATAGAAGAAAAATTAAACACACCCAAAGATTACTGGATCCAAACAACAAAAGAATTTATGAAAAATATCAAAGTAAAATATTCGGATTTGAAGGAAATGAAGGTACAAAAGTTAAAAGGAAAAAAAAAAAAAAAAATGGGATACAGAAAACTGGGAAAAAAAAAGTGGCAGAAAGGTCTAGTTTAAAAATATAAAATAAATTTAGGAAAGAGATAAGGGAAGAAAAGTTTTATGACAACAAGCCATCATGAATTATGTTATATAAGGCAAGGACCAACAACCTTAAGTTAAGTGACAGGAATAGGCACACGAATGGTGACACAATGTGCATCATGTGCAACAGTGACCTAGAAAATTTAAATAACTTTTTGTTACAGTGTCCAACTTATGTGAATGAGAGAAAGAAAATATTGAACACAGAGAGACTTAACACAGAGGAAGAAGAGGATGTAATTGGAGACTTATTGTTTAAAGAAAAATTGATAGAAAAAACAAAGTCAGTGCTATATAAAATGTGGAAAAAGAGGGAAAAGAAATGAAAAACTCTTGACACGACAAACTGAAAAACTGAGAAACAGACAACTAACCAGTGAAGATCATCAGGGAAGCGCCGATACAAATGCCAAGCTTCCCAAACGACACCTGACCTGATCGTGAACTTCCTCAATAGTATAAGAATAGTTCTTGAATCTATCTGGGACACAACAGTTGTTGAAGGTGATTGTATTACTATTTATGAAAGCTACATTGAAGTAAGTTGTATTATCTGTTCGGATAAAGGACGATGAAATATATGAAAATGGAATCAGGCAATACCTAGTCTCAAAATAAAAGTTCAAGCAAATCAAAGTTGATATGTTCTTGAATGAAAGGTTTTCATTTTCTATAAGTAATGATTATGATAATGTTCGGAAACATTAAACAATCATAGATCTTTTCTAAATTCCTAGATGAGAAGTGGTGTCAAAAATACATAAGTAGCATGCTTGCAATTTTTTCGTACATAACAGTTCGGCGGAGGCAGAGTTGTGAGCAATGGATAAAATAGATTTAGAGGGACGGACATAGAGAGAGAGGAGAGAGAATGTGATAAAGGGTAGAAGGGAATGTAGGAGGTGAGTGATGAAGTTAACTCAAGGATCGTTATTTTACGGAAGGCTTAGGTATGAGAGAGAAAAAAAAAAAAGAGACTCGAACGACCACTGACTGAGTTAACTGACCGGATTGACTGGCACATTCCGTAGCTCATGAATCAGTCAACTAACACATCCACACACAGAGAATCCAACCCTCCTTAGCGTTGGTTTGGATCCCTTATACACGGCCTTGATTCCACTAGCCACCAGGAATTATTGAGAACTTAAGATGGTCGCCGTCCTGCTCTTTGATGGCGTTTTATTTATCAATGACTTCTAACTTCTAAAAGGTGTTCAGAATGGTATCATCCATCCTCTTTGTTTGTCCTCATACTTTTTCTCCTTCTCATCCTCATCCTTCACCTCTTCGTAAAAATTGTCAATAGTCTATATATTTATGTATATTAATGATTAATTGATCAAGAACGCATGTTTTTTTAAGATAATAAGAAAATATTCAGCAAGACAAATCAAGTCGATGAAGTGTGGAGGTATACCTTTGTAACGGTAATGTCTTGGCAATTGTAATTTTGATGTACTGGTAGCTGTATCATCACTCATTTTATTGTTCTGTGTTGTTGGCTCTGAAAACGTTATGCAATGACCTAGTTTTCCACAGCTGTAATAAAATTTGCTTTTTTGTTGTTACGTTTTGTTGTTCAGATAATAAAAAGAATTAGGCAAGTTTTTTCATGACTGTTGATTGTGGTGGTGTATGGTTGTGTGTGGCAGGAAGTGTTCCAGGGTTTCGTCTGCATTGATGTTACATTTTGCGCATCTTGTATCACCTCCTGTGTGTTTGTTTCTTGTGTTGAGTTTAAATGGGTTGCTTCTGCAGCGTATCAGGACTGTTGGGGCTTCATCATTTTCATAGAAGTTGATTTCTCTGATATCATGTTTGTATGTTTTGTATAGTGTTAGTGTTTCCTTTTGTTAAGTTCTGATTTCCATTGTCGTGTGTTTTTCCTTGCTGGCATCTATTATGTTTTGATGTGTCATGTTGCCCACTGTGTGTGTGTTCACGTCAAGGTCTCGCATATATAGATAGATAGATAGATACTTTTATTGTCAATTTGCAACATATCAACGCTTACAAACTGAAATTATTTTTGGCTAGAGCTCCATATAAAAAGAAGTTGACTAATAAGTATAGAAGATAAGAATAAGAAAATATTGTAAAAATATATGCTACAGCATAGGAAACTGAAATCACAGACAAGCACAAGAATTATCACAGTTACACATAATCTAATAAAATATATATTCTATTTTAAGTGGTTGAAAAGTACAATACTCTTTGGTACAAACGATTTCTTATATCTGTCCGTGCGTTGAGTAGACAGAGTTAACCTTCTGCCGGACCTAAGGAATACATAGCAGGAGTGGAGGGGATGGGATGTATCTTTCATGACTTTTTGAACCTGCTTCATTGTTTCTTCCTGGTACAGCTTGTCAAGTGCCTTTGTTTCTGCACCTAATTTTCTCGATTTTCGCACAATCGTTTTACGTTTATTCTTTTCTCCAAAAGTTAGCTTGCCATACCAGGTAGTTAAAGAAAATATTATTATTGACTCTATTGTCGACTTGTAGAAAAGGCTAATGATATTTCTATCTATGTGCAGATTGTTTAAAACACGCAAAATATGAAGTCTTTGATTACATTTCTTCACAACCATACTGGTATTTGCACTACCTTTTGGTTGATTGTCAATCATAAAGCCTAAATATCTATACTCCCCTACTCTCTCTACAGTTTCTGCATCAATTATAATTGAATCAGGTACGCGATGGTTTTTGGTTCCATAGTCTATTATCATTTCTTTGGTTTTCTTTATGTTTAGGTCTAGAAAGTTTGATCTGCACCAATCAGCAAATTGGTGGACTTGGGCTATATATTCATCACATTCATCTTTCGATATTTTACCAATTATTGCTGTCTCATCAGCATATTTGACTATTGTGCAATTGTTAAACGCACTTCTACAGTCGTCAGTGTATAGGCTGTAAAGGACAGGGGACATAACACAACCTTGAGGGGCTCCTGTATTAGTGACTTGTATGTTGGACTTAACATTGCCCAACGTGGTATACTGAGGTCTTTGATTTAAAAAACTAAAAATCCACTTCAAGATATAATTATTTACTCCCATTCCCATTAATTTATTCAGCAGAATGTGAGGCTGGATAGTATTAAATGCAGAGCTGAAGTCCACAAACAGAATCCTTGCTTGTGTGTTCTGTTTGTCAAGATGTTTGCTTATATCATTTACTAAAGTTAAACTTGCGTCCTGAACACTTCTGTTTTTACAATAAGCAAATTGCAAGGGGTCCTTCATATTGCCAACACTCTCACATAAAAGATTCCTCAATATATCTTCTAAGCATTTCATTATATTTGAAGTTAAAGCAACTGGTCTAAAATCATTAAACACTTTGGGAAATTTCACTTTCGCTATGGGCTTGATTTCTGACTCTTTCCATTTGGTTGGCACAACACCCTGATCTATAGAGTCCTGAAAGAGTGTCATTAGCACTGGTGCCAGTTGTTTCGCACAGTACTTGAGTGCCCTGGCTGGCACGCCGTCAGGGCCCGTGGCCTTACCAGCTCGAATCCGCTTCAGGAGGCGACCCTGATAAGAGTCCCCTCATGCCCCTCAGAAAGCGCTGCACACACAGGCGACCAAACACCCTGATGGCAGCGACAGCGGTGCTCGCAGCGACCTGCAACAACACCACCCACATGAGGGGCCGAGTAGGGCCACTCTCCTTCAGGTCATGGAGGGAGGCGCCCCCGACTGCCTCGCTCATGGTGTTCCACCCAGTGTTGAACACTGGCTCATCCACAGTGGGTAATTCTAGCTCACCCACTGGGTCCTCATCCACAGTGGGTGATTGCAACTCACCCACTGTGTCGTCCTCGTTCAGTGCCTCGAACTCATGGTTCAAGGCACCGTCATCCAGTGGGAGTGGTGACAGGCTCACAGGACCAGCGTCCAACATAATGTCGTGGGACGTGATCATGGAAGTCGTTTTGTCACCAAACAGGAATGAGATGCTGAAGGTTGTCTCCTTCATCCCTGCTTTCCGGTGGGCGTGAGCCTCATCCGTGGCCAGATCAGTGTTCCGCCGGAGTTCGTGGCGACGGTCCACTTCCTCCAGCGCGGCCTTGCGTCCCTTTACCAGAGCTGCGTCATTCTTGGCAGCCCTGGCGAGGGCACGCATGTCCTTGTTAGGGTTGATGGTGATCCTGTTCACCATCTCCACCTCGGCACTGACATCCTTTAGTCCGCTGAACTCCTTCACGGAGTCCAGGTGGGCCTGGAGGCGCCTCTCGCCTTCTTCCCTCCTGAGCCTCAGCTCCTGGAGACGCCGCTTGGTGTCGCCAATAGCGGCCTCCAGCTGCTCCGGGCTGGCGGTGCGGTAGTTCAGCTTCTCGCACACGGCGAGGCTGACCATGGCGACCAACAACAGATACAAAGTGTTCATCAAATCCATTCCAGATATCTTATCTTAATGTTAACTGGAAGTCTGAGACGAGCGTGAACCTCTAAGTAAGAAGTGAGATGGAAGCGGGAAACCAGACTCAAAGAATGAGTGTGGGCTCAACAGTCTCTCAATACAGACTCTTTATCGATGTTTTTCTTCCTCTTAAATTCTTCCTTCCCCCCCACTGTATATCCCCCCCTCGAAAAAAAAGAAAAAATGTTATTTACTCATAACCATTGTCACGTGACTCAACGGTTAGGTTTATTTGTTCTGTCTGTCTCTGTGTGTCAATTTAACACACACACACACACACACGCCAGTACACCACAAGAAGAGAGACACTTCAACGAGAAATATATTGACGCAAAAATGGAAGCCCAAAGAAAAATGACAGCAGCAATGTATGAACACGAGGAAATCATTACGAGACAAATAAAGAACAACCCTAACAGAAAGAAATTATGGGAACACATTGACAAATTGAGGAAAAAGAACAAAACAAAAGAACAAGGATTAAAAATCTACAGTGAGGAAGGAATGGAAATACCAAGTAATGAAAAGGAAGAAGTCATCAGGACATATTGGAGGAATATATATGAGATGAATGAAAATAAAATAAAGGAGGTGTGGAACACAGAGACAAAAGATGAATACTTACGTTCCAAAGAAAACAGAACAACTAGAAAAGGAGACATAAGAGTAAGAGTAACGGAGGAGGAAGAAACAGAGGAAACCATTATCACGTGTCAAGAAGGAACTGTTGAACACCTGGAGTTGGCATTCGGTCTCAAACGCTTGATACAAGATATGGAGTACCCAGAGATAACCAAAGAAATGGTAAAGGAAAGCATAAGGAAGCTGGAGAACAAGAAAGCAGCTGGACCCGATGGGATGAAGGGAGAGTTTTACAAGGCACTGCAGGACAGTAACAAATGTATAGTATTATTAACAAGAAGTTTTCGAAAAGTAATAGAGGAGGAAAAAGTTCCAGCATCATGGAAGGAATCAAGAACAACAATGATACCCAAGAAAAGCAAACCTAAAGTGTCAGAATTAAGACCTATTGCTGTAACGAACATATCATATAAACTATTTATGTCAGTAGCAGTGAAAGACATTATTGAAGAACATATTGTAAGCAACAACCAGGTGAAGGAGAACCAAAGTAGATTTACAAAGAAAGGAAGGGTAGAAAATAATTTAATGATTTTAAAATATTGTATTGATAAATCTTTTAAAGAGAGGAAAACCTTATACGTGACAGCAGTAGATTTTACAAAGGCATATGACTCTATTAGAAGAGATGTTTTGCTAGAAACTTTAAAGGAATACAGAGTGCATCCAAGCTTGATAGAACTGATTGCAGATATATATATATATATATATATATATATATATATATATATATATATATATATATATATATATACAGATGATATACAGATGGCTTGTTAATCTCAAGAACACAGGAGGAAATGGGAGGGATGATAGACGCTCTGATAGACCTCAGCCACACAACAGGACTAGAAACAAATAAAAGCAAAAGTAATGTTCTAATTTTTAACAGTAAAACACAAATTGAAGAAATTAAAGGTATAAAAGTAACCAGTGAGATTAAATATTTGGGCATAACTGTAACGAATAAGAGAAATTGTTTTAAAATTCAAAAAGAAAAATCTCTGCAAAAAGCAAAAAAGTTGGCAAATTTTACTTATCCAGTAATATCCCAGAGTTGCAACAAAATTTCAATTGGCAAAACATATTGGAAAAGTGTTGTATTACCCTCAGTGCTGTATGGATCAAGTATACTTGGGTACACTAAACAAGAAATAAGCAAATTACAAAGAATAGAAAATGCAGTATACAGAGCTATTTTGGGAGCACCTGGTTATGCACAAACACCAACCCTGAGGGGAGAAATTGGCTCAAGTACCATGGAAACAAGTATCACGGGTAACCAGTTCAAATATCTTAAGTACATAGAAGAGAATGAGGGTAATGATCTGCTAAAAAGAATAATAGAAGAAAAATTAAACACACCCAAAGATTACTGGATCCAAACAACAAAAGAATTTATGAAAAATATCAAAGTAAAATATTCAGATTTGAAGGAAATGAAGGTACAAAAGTTAAAAGTAAAAATTAAAGAATGGGATACAGAAAACTGGGAAAAAGAAGTGGCAGAAAGGTCTAGTTTAAAAATATACAATAAATTTAAGAAAGAGATAAGGGAAGAAAGGTTTTATGACAACAAGCCATCATCAATTATATTATATAAGGCAAGGACCAACAACCTTAAGTTAAGTGACAGGAATAGGCACACGAATGGTGACACAATGTGCATCATGTGCATCAGTGACCTAGAAAATTTAAATCACTTTTTGTTACAGTGTCCAACTTATGTGAATGAGAGAAAGAAAATATTGAAAACAGAGAGACTTAACACAGAGGAAGAAGAGGATGTAATTGGAGACTTATTGTTTAAAGAAGAATTGATAGAAAAAACAAAGTCAGTGCTATATGAAATGTGGAAAAAGAGGGAAAAGAAAAGAAAAACTCTTGACACGAAAAACTGAAAAACTGAAAAACAGACAACTAACCAGTGAAGATCATCAAGGAAGCGCCGATACAAAGGCCAAGCTTCCCGAACGACACCTGACCTGATCGTGAACTTCCTCAATAGTATAAGAATAGTTCTTGAATCTATCTGGGACACAACAGTTGTTGAAGGTGATTGTATTACTATTTATGAAAGCCACATTGAAGTAAGTTGTATTATCTGTTCGGATAAAGGACGATGAAATATATGAAAATGGAATCAGGCAATACCTAGTCTCAAAATAAAAGTTCAAGCAAATCAAAGTTG